>ML327112.1:0-59710 GCA_005239505.1 Nicotiana paniculata
TACCCCAGATTATATTTGCAACGCCCGCTTAGTCTTCTACAAGACATAGTTGAGCGTGATCATAATACTTAAGAAATATTCAGATAGGGGTTGGGGTTTTTAAAGGCACCGTATGAGTATTACAGGAATAAAATAGAGTGCCACTGGGAAGACAGTCAAAATATTAGTTCAGAAGCAACCCTACAAGCACAAGGGCGTGGAATTAAGTAACTAAAGATAATTGTAGGCGAGGAAGAACATCACAAATTCCGTTGACTATACGATGTAATAAGCTCACAACTTTAGAAGAGTCAGAGGGTCCTCCCTAAATACTACAATGAAAGACTAGCTGAGAAAGTAAGGAATAAGGCTTCAACCTAAGCTAAGTGACCTAAGAAGCGGATGGTCTTATAACAACAGTCTCACAACAACATTGTATGCACTCCATAAGAAAATGGCACCTACCGTGGCTAATGAAGGGAAAGTAAGATCAGAAGTGATATCCAAGATCATATCAGTTGTATGGAATTCCAATATGGGTAGGCATAAGATAATCTAAGTATGCACACGAAAGGGGGAAGAAAGACCAGGAAAAGTAAAAGCTTACGTTTAAAGAAGGCTGAGAAGGAACAAAAGGAATTATTCGCTCAATGATCCAGAATTAGTTACATTTTGGACGCACCTAAGAGTTTGGAGTTTTATACATGCAGCATATACAGACATACAAGACTTTGGTATAAGTTAAAAAAAGAATTGAGCCCAGGGCATAGACAAAGGATTGAGTTGTTAGAAGATTGTATCATGGATATTTCATAACGCCATGAAGGGCTAAATTAATAACTAACACCAGGACCCGCAGATCGGAAGATAGCTTAAGTCAACATAAATGCTGATCAGAAGAAAGAGGAAACTAAAGAGTTACATCAACCAAGTAAATCAAGAGTCTGATTATTGGACCCAGAACTATGAGGGATCACTCTTGATATCAGAGGTAGAAAAGAGAAAGTACAAAACCCATGTTTTATAACGGCCGTACGATAAAGCCAGTTGGAAAAGTACCAGCCTTATAGGAAGTCAGTACGAAGCTCCCACCAGATTGTGTATTCACTAGAGATGCAAGTGTTTTAATAGAATTTCAAGTTATGGACGTGAATTACACCTATGTGGAAGGGAGGCCATGAAAGATATAGAAGATACGATGCAAGATTTTAAGGTAGTAAGGTAAAGGTGAACAATTTATGAAATACTCGAATGAAGAAGGTGTGAATAGTCCATACTTGGATAAGAAAGCTAGAAGCGCGGGGACTCAGTATCGAGGAATGATAGCAGCATCGTCAGTAGCATATCTTCCAGCCTATGGTTTCTATGTATCGAAAGGTCTAGTTCAGGGAGTAAAAGAAGAGTTTGAGACGATGTGATATCTCGCTTGATGTTCCAGAATAACATAGGTAAATCTGTGGTGCAAGCAAGTTGAAAGAAGGTTGCGAGCAGTATAAATAGATACGTTTAGGTTGCAAGCTAAAGTATAGTAAAGCGAAAAGGTTTTATGACTATGTTAGTACTCGATTGAGTAAAGTACCGGGTGCCCGTCCCGGCCCATCAGTTTGGGTCGTGGAAAACTTAAGTTAGAGCGACGAGATTTTAGGAAGACAGGAGTAAGGATAAGAAAGGGGCAAATGAGAAGGTGACGAGAATGGATAAGTACTCAGGATTAAGACCATGAAAACAAGAAGAGACGATGATTTCTCTAAGTTATACAAAGCTCAGTACAACCTGACTTAACTCAAAGAAGTCTAATACTAATGACATTTAGAATAGAAAGTATGCTGCCCTAGTAAGAGAATAAGGGTGTAATTGTGGTAGGTAAAGGATGACGTTCGGGCCTTCGATTGAGTTGTAATTTGAAAAGAAAAGGGGGATTTCATGAGTTGTACGGGATTACAATAACCCCCAAACGATGAATCACATTGGGATACTATGAAGTACGGTTATGGAAGTATAGTATCGCCCCCAGGTGGATTAGTCTAATGACTTCAGATATTCCCTGATGAGACGTAAGCCTTGGTGATAATGTATTACGTAAGAGGTTTCGAATTATCTATAGTAGATTGCAGATCAACATTGAGGTGAATCAACAATGGATGGATAAAAGTTACAAAGTATGAGATAAGATTAGGCAATTAAACAGTAAGGAAAAATCATTAAAGGATTTAGTTACATATAGTGTAAGCAACAAGAAAAACCTGGAGTTTGGTAGCAGACCTCGGTGACGATAAGTCGAAGTAAGAGTTATGGTACAATATGACATACCTAGATGCAGTAAGAACATGAGGATGTATAGCTAAGTCTATGAAATAAGATAAAGCAATATTCGTAAATTCGACAAAGTACCGAGCAAAGAACTTTAGTATACCTACAAATTACCAGAGGGACACTTCATCAAGCTCTGTATATGTTTGCAAAGTGAGGCCTAGAGATTGGCTAGAATCTAGAGAAGAAAAAGGAGAAGAGCGGCATAGGCGCACTTACAAGGTAATATTCGTACAGGCTGCATGATAAAATGTAGTAACAGTTACGAGATTGGAAAGATCCCGAGCACATGTTGTGGTATGAGAAAGACGCATAAAGCGGGGAATTCTCTAGCCTCTAGATTTATTCATAGAACAATTGCCTAAATGGAAATGAGAGTATTAGGTATTCACAAGAGCTATAAGTTATGAAAATGATAAGATCATCAGTCAACATTCGAGGAAGAATGTTCCAAAAGGGGGGAATAATGTTACGCCCCGCAATATTACGATGATGTTACGTCCTGCAGTATTAAATTACGTCGATATTGCACCCTGTAGTATGGTACATTGAATTCGTCGTAAGGTAATTGACGTCGGTCCAAGGAAAAGGTTATTCCGAGATTATAAGGATTATGCTATTTCAAACAAGTGATTGAGTAAATTCATGAAGGTGAGAGAGGAAGCAAGTTAAAGAAAATGAATTTTTGTCCAAGTTTGGCATGTTGGGATAAAATACGGGTCGAGCGTTATTACACCATATTTATGGACTAGTGCCATACAAGGTACCATATTACCTTAATAGTATGATGTATAATGGTATATACAAAATGAGTAGTATTTTAAGTAATTTGGTAAAATTCTTAATTACGTGGATAATTAGTTAATTATTGGTTAGTGGGAGATTAATAAATTATTAATTAAATAAAAAATTGGATAAGTATAAGAAACCTTACCTTTGAACTTGGCAGCACTACAAGATTTAACTAAGTGACTAAGAGTCTATATAACTAAGAGTCATATAACTAAGCATTACAGCATTACTCTTAAAAGTCATAAAACTAAGAGTTTATCTCATAAGAGTACGGTGCAATCTTTTCCAAGAATATTTTACGGATTTTTCCCTAATCCAGGTTTGTTAAGGCTAAGCTGTTTCTTTCATTTTGCATGATCTCATAATTACACAAGTTCTATAACGAGGCATAAAGAAAAATTCATGTCCCGGAGTTTACGTATATTTTTCTAGTTTTGTAAGCTACAATATTCTCCTTATCGGGACTTCATATTCAATTGACTATTTCCTTCTTCTAGTCAACAAAGCAGAGAGTATATTTATACAGTATTTCAGTATTTTCATTACCATCGAGCTATAATCGATGGGCAGGCCCCTATTGGGAAACCTCTAATCAGATGGTAAGTTATATACCGAGCCTACTGTGGCCGAGCGCCTATGAGCGAGCCCAGTTGGTCGAGATACAGATCCTAGTATGACCGAGCGCCTATGAGCGAGCCTACTACGACAAAGCAGTTATATATATACCGAGCCTTATAGGGCCGAACAACTATTTAACTTATTATATTGAGAGAATTGAGTCAGTATCAGCAGGTAAGAATATGTTCAGATTATCAGTTCAGTTTCAGCTTTCTATATACTACCTTACATACTAGGTACATTATTTCATACTGACTGACCTTTTTCCTAGGGACGCTGCGTTTCATGCCTGCCGGTCCCGATAGACAGGTCGAGAACCCTCCATGTAGGCTATCAACTCAGCGGAAGATGTTGGTGCGCTCCATTTGCTTGAGATGCTTGTTTGGTTAGTATGATTTAGACGTTTATTTATTGGTATGGCGGAACTATGTCCTGACCTTCATGAAAATTATATATTCTTAGAGGCTTGTACACAGATGTCATGTACGTAAAAGATTGTATGGCCTTGTCGGCCTATGTTCAGTATATGGGTGGTTATTTTTGTCTTATAGGCCAGTAGGTCTTATGTATAAGTTGGTATCACATGTTGTATTATACTTATCTCATGACAGTCTTCCGGCTCAGTTATTTATGATAGTATGACATGAAGAGATATGTTATGTTGGTACTCGGTAGAGCAAGTTACTAGGTGCTAGTCGCGGCCCATCAGTTTGGGTCGTGACAAAAGTGGTATCCCAAATTACTTAAAATACTAATCATTTTTAATATACAATTATACATCATAATATTATGGTAATATGGTACCTTGTATGGCACTAGTCATAAATACGAGGTATTAATGCTCGACCCATATTTTATCCAACATGCCAAACTTGGACGAAAATTTATTTTCTTTAACTTGCTTCCCCTCTCACCTTCATGATTTTACTCATCACTTGTTTGAAATAGTATAATCCTTATAATCTCCAAATAATATTTTCCTTGGACTGACATCAATTACCTTACGAAAAATTCAATGTACAATACTACAAGGTGCAACAATGTCGTAATTTAATACTGCAGGACGTAACATCATCGTAATATTGTAGAGCGTAACATTATTCCCACCTTTTTGGAACATTAGTCCTCGAATGTTGACTGACACTCTTATCATTTTCATACCTTATAGCTCTTGTGAATACCTTGATACTCTCCTTACAATTTAGGCAATTGTTCTGTGAATAAATCTAGAAGCTAGGGCATTCCCCCTTTAGGCCTCTTTCTCATACCACAACTTGTTCTCGGGATCTTTCCAATCTCGTAACTGTTACTACCTTTAATCATGCAGCATGTACGACTTTGATGTTGTAAGTGCGCCTATGCGACTCTTCTCCCTTTTCTCCTCTAGCTTCCAACCAATCTCTAGGCCTCACTTCGCAAACATATAAAGAGCTTGATGAAGTGTCCCTCTGGGATTTGTAGGTATACTAAAGTTCTTTGCTCGGTACTTTGTCGAATTTACGTATATTGCTTTATCTTATTTCATACAGCTGGCTATCCATCTGCATGTTCTTACTGCATCTAGGGAGGTCATACTGTACCATAACTCTTACTTCGACTTATCTTCACTGAGGTCTGCTACCAAACTCCAGGATATTCTCGTTGCTTATCCTATATGCAACTAAATCCCTTAATGTTTTTTCCTTACTGTTCAATTGCCTAATCTTATCTCATACTTTGTAACTTTTATCCATCCATTGTTGATTCACCTCAATGTTGATCTGCAATCTACTATAGATAATTTGAAACCTCTTACGTAATACATTGTCACCAAGGCTTACGTCTCATCGGGGAATATCTTAAGTGATTAGACTAATCCACCCGGGGGCGATACTATACTTCCATAACCTTATTTCATAGTATCCCAATGTGATTCACCCTTTGGGGGTTATTCTAATCCCATACAACTCATGAAATCCCCCTTTTCCTTTCAAATTATATCTCAATCGAAGGCCCAAAGATCATCCTTTACATACCACAATTACACCCTTATACTCTTACTAGGGCAACATACATTCTATTCTAAATGTCATTAGTCTTAGACTTCTTTGAGTTCAGTCAGGTTATACTGAGCTTTGTATAGCTTAAGATAAATCATCGTCTCTTCTTGTTTTCATGGGCTTAATCATGAGTAATTTCCTATTCTCATCACCTTCTCATTTGCCCCTTTCTTATCCTTACTCCTGCCTTCCTAAAATCTGGTCGCTCTACCTTACTTTTGTCACTGTTGAAGGTGACTCAAAATGCTTATATCTCCCTTCTAGAATGGTAACTAATGATAATATTTATTAACTGGGTATCTCGTACCCTTCTTCACCTTGCTTCTTTTACTTACTCAGATATGTGTCTACCTTCCGATTCTGTTATTCCTTTTTACCATAAGAGTGAATAAGTATTCCTACCTTAAAACTCCTTGTCAAGAACCTTACACCTTTTAGTACACGCATGATCTGGTGAAGATCTCACATTTACTCATCATAAGCATAATGCAAAATCGAGTTCCTCTGACTCAACATTTCCACAACTATATCTCTTACTGACCATCTTTCTGAATGTAGGCATCATTGTATTACGAATAAGATAGACTTTAGGAAATTGAGTTCTTACAACTGAGCTCTACCACACGATATAGAGTAAGAAGAAAGAGTGACTGTCCTAAATGTCCTGTAGCCTCCTGCTTATAAGTGTGGTGCACGACGCACCCATAAACAAGACTCTACTAGAAACGGCTTATAGACTCCCTAAGACAGAACTGCTCTGATACCACTTTTGTCACGACCCAAACCGATGGGCCGCGACTAGCACCCGGTACCTTGCTCAACCGAATACAAACATAACGTATCTCTTCATGTCATACTATAATAGATAATTGAGCCGTAAGGTTGTCGTGAGATAAGTATAATACAACATGTGATACCAACTTATACATAAGACCTACGGGTCTATAAGACAAAAATAACCACTCGTATACTGAACATAGGCCGACAAGGCCATATAATCTTTTACGTACATGAGATCTGTGTACAAACCTCTAAGACTAAATAATTTTCATGAAGGTCGGGATAGAGTCCCGCTATACCAATCAATACACGTCTAAATCATACTAACCAAACAAGCAATTCCGAAGCAAATGGAGCGCACCAACATCTTTCGCACAGATGATAGCTTACTTGGAGGGTTCTCGACCTGTCTATCGGGACCTGCAGGCATGAAACACAGCGTCCCCAGGAAAAAGGGATGTCAGTATGAAATAATGTACCGAGTATGTAAGGAAGTATATAGAAAGCTGAAACTGAACTAATAATCTGAACATATGCTTACCTGCTGATACTAACTCAATAATCTCAATATAATAAGTAAAATAGTTGTCCGGCCCTATAAGGATCGGTATATATATAACTGCTCTGCCGTAGTAGGCTCGCTCATAGGAATTCGGCCATACTAGGCTCTGTATCTCGGCTAACTGGGCTCGCTCATAGGCGCTTGGCCATAGTAGGCTCGGTATATAACTTACCATCTAATCAGAGGTTTCCCAATAGGGGCCTGCCCATCGATTATAGCTCGATGGTAATGAAAATATTGTAATACTATATATATATATATGTATATATATACACACACACACACACACACTCTTCTCTCTTGATTGGAAGAAGGAAATACTCAATTGAATATGAATTCCCGATAAGGGGATTATTGTAGCTTACAAAACTAGAAAAATATACCTAAACTCCGGGACATGAATTTATCTTTATGCCTCATTATAGAACTTGTGTAATTACGAGATCATGCAAAATGAAGGAAGAGCTTAGCCTTAACATACCTGGATTAGGGAACAATCCGCATAATATTCTTGGAAAAGATTGCACCGTACTCCGCTATAATTGCAAAACCTCACTTTGATTTGAATTATTGAAGTCTTGCATTGCTTGGATATAAACATATGCATATGAGATGACCCAAAATAACATGATGAAGTTCCTTAAGATTCACAAGACTCTTAATTGATAGATGATAACGTGACTTTGTCTCTTAAGTGATGGATATGTACAGATGCATATGTCTCTAAAGTCTTGCACCGTACTCTTAAGAGATAGACTCTTAGTTATATGACTTTTAAGAGTAATTCTGTAATGCTTAGTTATATGACTCTTAGTTATATAGACTCTTACTCACTTAGTTAAAACTTGTAGTGCTGCCACGTTTAAAGGTAAGGTTTCTTATACTTATCCAATTTTTTAATTAATTAATAATGTATTAACCTCCCACTAACCAATAATTAATTAATTACCCACGTAATTAATAATTTTCCCAAATTACTTAAAATACTACTCATTTTTGATATACCATTATACATAATACTATTATGGTAGTATGGTACCTTGTATGGCACTAGTACATAAATACGGGGTATTAACGCTCAACTCGTATTTTATCCCAACATGTCAAACTTGGACGAAAATTCATTTTCTTTAACTTTCTTCCCCTCTCACCTTCATGAATTTACTCATCACTTGTTTGAAATAGCATAATCCTTATAATCTCGGAATAACCTTTTCCTTGGACCGACGTCAATTACCTTACGACGAATTCAATGTACAATACTATAGGGTGCAATATCGACGTAATTTAATACTGCAGGACGTAACATCATCGTAATATTGCGGGGCGTAACATTATTCCCCCCTTTTGGAAAATTCTTCCTCGAATGTTGACTGATGCTCTTATCATTTTCATAACTTATAGCTCTTATGAATACCTTGATACTCTCTTTTCCATTTGGGCAATTGTTCTATGAATAAATCTAGAGGCTAGGGAATTCCCCCCTGTAGGCCTCTTTCTCATACCACAAATTGTGCTCGGGATCTTTCCAATCTCGTAACTGTTACTACCTTTTATCATGCAGCCTGTACGACTTTGACCTTGTAAGTGCACCTATGATACTCTTCTTCCTTTTCTCTTCTAGCTTCTATCCAATCTCTAGGCCTCACTTCGCAAACATATACAGATCTTGATGAAGTGCCCCTCTGGGTATTTGTAGGTATACTAATGTTCTTTGATCGGTACTTTGTCGAATTTATGAATATTGCTTTATCTTATTTCATAGACCTGACTATCCATCCACATGTTCTTACTGCATCTAGGTAGGTCATACTATACCATAACTCTTACTTCAACTTATCGTCACTGAGGTCTGCTACCAAACTCCAGGTTATTCTCGTTGCTTATCCTATATGCAACTAAATCCTTTAATGCTTTTTCCTTACTGTTCAGTTGCTTAATTTTATCTCATATTTCGTAACTTTTATCCATCCATTGTTGATTCACCTCAATGTTTATCTGCAATATACTATAGATAATTTGAAACCTCTTACGTAATACATTGTCACCAAGGCTTACGTCTCATCGTGGAATATCTGAAGTGATTAGACTAATCCACCTGGGGGCGATACTATACTTCCATAACCGTATTTCATAGTATCCCAATGTGATTCATCCTTTGGGGGTTATTCTAATCCCGTACAACTCATGAAATCCCCCTTTTCTTTTCAAATTATAACTCAATCGAAGGCCCAAACGTCATGCTTTACCTACCACTATTATACCCTTATTCTCTTACTAGGGCAACATACTTTCTATTCTAAATGTCATTAGTCTTAGACTTCATTGAGTTCAGCCAGGCTATACTGAGCTTTGTATAACTTAGAGAAATCATCATCTCTTCTTGTTTTCATGGGCTTAATCCTGAATACTTATCCATTCTCGTCACCTTCTCATTTTCCCCTTTCTTATCCTTACTCCTGTCTTCCTAAAATCTCGTTGCTCTGATATCACTTTTGTCACGACCCATACTGATGGGTCGTGACTAGCACCCGGTACCTTGCTCAACCGAGTACCAACATAACATATCTCTTCATGTCATACTATAATAGATAACTGAGTTGGGCGGCTTTCGTGAGATAAGTATAATACAACACCTGATACCAACTTATACATAAGACCTACAGGACTATAACACGAAAATAACCACTCGTATACTGAACATAGGCCGACAAGGCTATACAATCTTTTACATACATGAAATCTGTCTACAAGACTCTAAGAATACTTAATTTTCATAAAGGTCGGGATAGAGTCCTGCCATACCAATCCATACACGTCTAAATCATACTAACCAAACAAGTAACTCCGAAGAAAATAGAGCGCACCAACATCTTCCACTGATCTGATAGCCTACTTGGAGGGTACTCGACCTGTCTATCGGGACCTGAATGCAGCGTCCCCAGGAAAAAGGGACGTCAGTATGAAATAATATACAGAGTATGTAAGGCCGTATATAGAAAGCTGAAACTGAAATGATAATCTGAACATATGCTTACCTGCTGATACTGACTCAATTCTCGTAATATAATAAGTAAAATAGTTGTCCGGTCCTATAAGGCTCGGTATATATATAACTGCTTTGCCGTAGTAGGCTCGCTCATAGGCGCTCGACCATACTAGGCTCGGTATCTCGGCGAACTAGGCTCGCTCATAGGCGCTTAGCCATAGTAGGCTCGGTATATAACTTACCATCTAATCAGAGGTTGCCAAATATGGGCCTGCCCATCGATTATATCTCGATGGTAATGAAAATAGTGTAATACTGTATATATATATACTCTCTTCTCTCTTGATTGGATAAGGAAATACTCAATTGAATATGAAGTCCCAATAAGGAGAATATTGTAGCTTACAAAACTAGAAAAATATACGTAAACCCCGGGACAGGAACTTTTCTTTATTCCTCGTTATAGAACTTCTTTAATTACAAGATCATGCAAAATGAAGGAAGAACTTAGCCTTAACATACCTGGATTAGGGAAAATCCGTATAATATTCTTTGAAAATATTGCACCGTACTCTGGTATAATTGCAAAACCTCACTTTGATTTGAATTATTGAAGTCTTGTGTTGCTTGGATATATACACATTCATATGAGATGACCCAAAATAACATGATGAAGTTCCATATCACAAGACTCTTAATTGATAGATGATAACATGAATTTGTCTCTTAAGTGATGGATATATACAGATGCATATGTCTCTGAAGTCTTGCACCATACTCTTAAGATATAAACTCTTAGTTATATGAGTTTTAAGAGATGTAATGCTTAGTTATATGACTCCTAGTTATATAGACTCTTAGTCACTTAGGTAAATCTTGTAGTGCTGCCACGTTTAAAGGTAAGGTTTCTTATACTTATCCAATTTTTTAATTAATTAATAATTTATTAATCTCCTACTAACCAATAATTAACCAATTACCCACGTAATTAAGAATTTTTCCAAATTATTTAAAATACTATTCATTTTTAATATACCATTATACATCATACTATTATGGTAATATGGTACCTTGTATGGCACTAGTCTATAAATACAGGGTATTAACGCTCGACCCGTATTTTATCCCAACATATCAAACTTGGACAAAAATTCATTTTCTTTAACTTGCTTCCCCTCGCACCTTCATGAATTTACTCATCACTTGTTTGAAATATCATTATCCTTATAATCTCCAAATAATCTTTTCCTTGGACTGACATCAATTACCTTATGACAAATTCAATGTATAATACTACAGGGTGCAACATCGTAATTTAATATTGTAGTACATAACATCATCATAATATTGCGGGGCGTAACAAGTTCATCGACAACAAAGTAACAAAATTCCTCGAGGACCATAAAATCAAAAGAATTCTATCAGCACCTTATCACCCAAGTGCAAATGGTCAGGCCGAGTCCACAAACAAAACCATCATCCAAAACTTAAAGAAGAGGTTAGATGATGCGAAGGGGAAATGCAGAGAAGTATTTCCCGAGGTGTTATGGGCATATCGAATGACATCGAAGTCAAGAACGGGGGAGACCCCGTTTTCTTTGGTGTACGGGTCCGAGGCATTGATCCCAGCGAAGGTCGGGGAACCGAGCGTCAGGTTTCAGCATACCATCGAGGATTTGAACAACGAGGCCATGAAAACTTACCTCGAGATACTAGATGAAAAACGTGAATCCGCATTAGTCCAAATGGCCGCTCAAAAACAAAGGATCAAGAGGTACTACAACAGAAGAACGAACCTTCACTACTTCAAAGTCGGGGACTTAGTTATAAGGAAAGTCACCCTCAATACTTGAGACCCAGATGAAGGGAAATTAGGACCTAATTGGGAAGGACCGTACCGTGTCCACGGAGTCGTAGGCAAAGAATCCTACAAACTTAGCACAATGGAAGGCGAGAAACTACCAAACAAGTGGAATTTATCATTGCTCAAACGCTATTATTGCTGAGGTATGACCTTCTCCACTTTTCATTTAGATTTCATACTAACTCCTTACAGGTGTTCGATTGGAGATATCGAAGCATCCTTCAGCTTGAACACCTTGGGTTTTAAAGCATGCATTGCACTTTTTTTCCTTTAGAATGGGTTTTATCCCAAATGGGTTTTACCGGCAAGGTTTTTAATGAGGCAACACCTATATTCTACCTAAGGAAAACTCAATAAGGATTCAATGCTTATTTTCAATCAACCTCGAATACTTGGGGGAATCACCCTCGGAGGTTACATTTTCGAAGAAAAAAGTTCATGTCAAGAGGGCCTCGATAGGAAAATGATGTAATGGGCCAAACGGTCAAATGAACCATGTCCATATAATGTAGTTGATCCCTCAATGACAAAACATGTACGCATGTATCAATCATTCAAAGAAGCACTGTCATTATATCAAAATACTTCGTGCCCCAAAGTAGTCTACCATTTTTGCATTTATATTTGTACATGAAACGGCCCAAGGACAAAAACCCAAAATGCATCCGAATACTCGGGGACTGTCATCGACAATCAACATATCGAGTAATCGAAAACTCGAACCTATAAGACCTCGTAGAGTCACACTCAAACCTATAAGACCTCAAAGAGGCATTCTCGAACTCATAAGATCTCAATGAGGCATACTCGAACTCATAAGACGTCAAAGAGGCATCCCCATGATGTTAAGGCCAAGGCCACCACATTCGGGGACTAAAGGCTACGGCCATATAAAAGGCTACGGACATATAAAAGGCTACGGACATATAAAAGACTACGGTCATATGAAAAGGCTATGGCCGAAATAATACAGCTCGGAGACGTCCGACTTCTGCCATAAAAACTAAAGGCCTTCAAATACTTCAAAAAACCGGTTAAACCAAGCTACCCTCGGCAAAAGCAAACTATAAAGGGCTTCAACAGAAAATCATCCCTCGAATAATGTGGAGGCTTCGATAATACCAGCCTTCGAAAAAACCTCAAGAGGTATTCAATTATCATTACATATCGACTTAAAAATGAGGTTCCAATCAATCGAACCTTTGAAAAATCAAACATGAATACAAAACATACATGCTAAGGCATACCAAAATTCCACAAAGTCTTTAGCCATAAAGAGGGAAAAATTATAGCCATTTTAGAGACCGAATTGGCCCTACCAAAAAGAGCCTAAGAGCCAATATTTTATAGCCTAAGGTACAACCTAAAGAGCCTAAGGGCCGATATTTTAAAGCCTAAGTGCCAATACTTAAAGAGCTTAAAGGCCGAAGCACAACATGCTGGAGACCTTACCTAGCTCGGACTCAAAAGTCCCGAGCTAAAGCCCAGCTCGAAGATCGAACCTTAGGTGGTAACCTATTATCAATCATTGATCGAAACAAAAAGCTCGAGGGTTTAATCTTCCCCGAATTAGAACAAACGCTCAAAGATTATAGCATCAAAAATCAAGCAAACTTTGAAGAAAAATTGAAGACGAAGGAAATTCCTTTCTTTGTTATATATATATATATATATAGAAGGTATTACACAGGAGTTCTACAAAACAAAACAATACAAAAAGATAGAAAAAATTCTACCTACACCAGGGGGGCATCCCCCCACGGGCCAACAGCTTTCTCCGGACTAGTTACTCCCTCGGGACCAACCTCTTCCCCGGGAGTGGCCTCTTCGTCAACCTCCTCCTCTTCATCATCTTCATCATCATCGGAGGAAAGGACAAATTTAGCATCAACCTTATCGTCCTTAGCTTGCTGAATCTCTTCAGAGAGATCGAAGCCCTTGGCATGAACTTCTTCGAGGGTCTCCCTCCGGGACCGGCACCTGACATAGTCATTGCTTCGTTTTTCCTGGTCAGCAGCCCCCCTCAACTCCATCTGAGCATCGGCAGCATCCTTCAAGTAGACGTCCACCGTCCTGTCAGCTTTGGTTTGTATTTCTATGGCTTCGTCCCGGACTCTTATAACTTCATCCTCGGCCTTTGCAAAACTAGCCTCGAGCTCGACTATTCTGCCCGCCTGAACCAAGTTTCTCTCTTGAGCATTCCAAAGTTGAATCTCGAGGGAGGATACTTTGGCCAGTGCATCTTTTTTATCCGCAGCAAGGGTATCCATCTTCGCCTTCCACTTATTGTACTCAAAGTTAAATTGATCGACCTCACCACGAAGGTGCTCCAGCATCTCCACCTTTTGTTGCAGCTGAGACACTGAAGTATTAGCCTCCGAAGATGGGAGATGGAGCCCATATTCTTTCAGAACAGAGGTTACATGCTTCTCTAGCTTGTCCTCGTATTCACGAGCTCTGGTCAACTCCGATCGAAGATGCCTCAGTTCTTTCTCCTTCTTGTCACAGAGAAGCCCGAGGGTTTTCTCCTCATTCGAAGATCTACGCAACTCGGCTTCACAATGACGTAGTTCAGTCTTAAATTTGTCAAAGGCCTACATAAAAGAAGGATCGATTAGGAAAAAGGTGAAAATATGACGGGGGAAAAATAGTAGTGCCCTAAAAACATACAATTGAACAATGACGTTAAGCCTCCTCGAAGATTGAGCTCGCATCCATTGGGTTGGCCTCATCAATCCAAGTAAAGCAACCCTAGGAGGGGTCATTTTCACTCGGGACTCCACCTAGCTTGGTGTCTTCAGGTTCTGAGCGTCCCTAATGAAATCCTTGGAGAAGGCCGAAAATGACGGGGAATGACCTGCTGTCACGACCTCGGGGAGATCACCCGAGGCGCTCTTTTCAGGAAGAGGAGCTTCGAAACTCGCTCCCTTTGGAGTATTTCCCGAAGTTTGGGAAGTAGTCCCCACGTCGGGTGATATAAGGCCTCCATCCCTTATTTCTTTTGAAGTTCCTTCTTCGAGGCTAGGGGCCACGATCTCAACAGGCTTGATAGCCTCAGAAGATTTTCTGGTTCGAGCCATCAACGTCGAACCCTCCACCTCATCATCGTCATCGTCCGTGGATTGGTGGACCGAGGCAATATCCACGTTGATGGTGACACTTTTCTTGCGCCTTTGAGCAAACTCTGGTTTGCTTTGAGTGTTCTCGCTCTTTGATGATATTTTTCTCTTGTTGTCCTTCTTTGGCTTTGAAGCCGAAGATCCTGCTTCCTCTCCGAGAGAGGGCGACCTCATCTCAGAGAACTCACTGATACCTGCGATGGAGGAATTATGTCACATGAAGAAAGGTATTCTTAATAAGGAAAGAAATATTATAACACGAACCGTGGTGTTTCGCTTCCCACTTGCCCTTCGACAAGTCCCGGAACTTGCGTTTGTCGTATGATGAAGTAGCAGCCAGTTTGCGGACCCAATCCTCAAGGTCGAGGACCACATTAGCCATCCATGAGACCGCTGTGAAAAAGGGAAAGGAATAATTGTGCTAAGTTCACCAAAAATTATAGAAAGAACTAAATCAAAGAACTCCACTCACGTTCGAAGTTCCATTTCTCAGGGAATGGAAGGAACTCCTTGGGAATAACATCATCGGTCCTCACCAGAATGAATTGGCTCATCCAACCTCGATCCTTGTCTTCGTCGTTAATGGCGAAAAAGGACTTGGTTGTTTGGCGTTGGAGTTTGATCAAACCTCAGAAATGGTGAGGTCTATATAATGGGATGAGGTGGCTGAGGATGAACTCGAGCCCGGCCTTCTCGACAAAGAACCTCATCATTATCACGATCCGCCAAAGGGACGGATGAATTTTGCCCAGGGTGACTTGGTATCTTCGGCAAAATTCAAGCACGAGAAGGTCGAGGGGACCCAACATGAAGGGGTATGTATACACACTCAGGAACCCCTCTACGTAGGTTGTGATGTCCTCTTCGCGGGAAGGTATTTGCATAACGACCTCCTCTCCCCATTTTCACTCCCTCCTTACAGCATCGAGGTGTCTTTCCTCAATTGATCTTATGTATCTCGATGCATGCTCTCGACGATCGGGGATGTCGGGAGGGTTCTCGATTATTAAGTCTTTCTTTAAGGAAAAATTTCTCGGTACGATTTCGTGAAGCGCCAGCGGTTTACTACCTGCTGGACGGGAAGTTGAAGTGGAGGTTCCTTCTTTCTGAGGAACAGACTTGGAAGTTTTTTCCATTGGTTCTTTAGAAAAAGAAGAAAGAAATGATTGAGCCGGCGGGGTTTTGAGTTTATATGGTGGAGGAGCTGGTGGTGAAGAGGAAACTTATAGAGGAAAATAGGCGTTGCAAGGTGGAAAAGTTTTTGATAAGAAAAGAAAGCAAGTATATATAGAAGAAGGAGGCGACTGTTCATTGATATTGATGGCCGACCGGCTCTAACGTGCACTCAAATACTTTCGGGGAAGAGAACCGATGGGACGCTTCAGTCATTTCAACACTTACGTGATAGGAATGATTCCATCATAAAGGACTTCCGGAATTCAAAACATTTCTTGTCATTTCATTCTAAGAAACACGGGGACTATCTGTATACGGTCGGAATCGGAGAGCCCAATTCCGAGGTCTGAATTATACCCTGACTTCGAGTTCGGGCCACTTGAAGTAAAGATCAAGCCCGATTTCAGAACACATGCCTCGAGGGATGAAATCAAAGATCCAGCATGGCCTACCTCGAAGGCAGTACAATTTTGATTACACTCAAGAAAGAGCGGGAATCTCTCAAGGGCACGTGGATCAGGGCGTAAATTGTGGGACAAGATTCGTACGAGCTAGTACAAGTCCGTACTAGGTTGTTATACAGTTGTACCAATAGAATTCTTTGTCATAATTAGAAATTTACCATATTAGGGGTTTCCCTTCCCATATAAAGGTAACCCCAATCATTTGTAAAGGGGCATTATTCACCGCAATAGAACATTCTATTCAGGCTTTCTCGTTTACTGTGCTCAACAACTGTTCTTCAGCTTTATTGCTCTTAATTTATTGTTCATGCTTTATTGCTCTTAACTCCCCTCAAGACCCTCAAGTCTATCGAGCTCGAGGTTCCTATTCCTTTGACAACACTGGTTTGGTTCATCATTTCTTCTCACTTACACTTAATATTTCTTGTCTATTTACTAGTATTGGAATAAATCACATATTTTTAGAACCACAAATCAAATATAATTGGTACCACTAATTTCGAGGTAAACAATATATATATATATATATATATATATAATAAAAGCATGAATACAATGCCGGTTTACAAAAATAACTTTATAATATTAAGCATAATAACTCATAATAAAAAGACATAACCAAAATTCTAGATATTACACTCATATTTCTATCAGTTTTAGAACATAATACTACACGTTAGGAATCCTACATGATTACCTTAGGAATCCTATTAGTATAATTACTTTCAGGCTGTCTAATTCATATAAAATTGAACAAGTAAATATCTTTAGTCATCTAATCCTATTACTTTTATGATACACTTCTTAAAAAAATCTATTACTAAATTAATTTGAAAACTTATTATAATGTCCTATTACTAATTTAATTTGAGAATATATTATATTGTCCAAACTCATTCAGAAAAATGAGAGCCTATGTTTTTATAATAACATAAAGACAATATTAATATGTCAAAATAGCCCTAAAATTTTAAACAGAAGAACTCATAGAGAAAGGACATAACTGCAATAACCTATTTTTTGGACTACAATACATTCTATGCTAATATTTTATATTTAAGATTATAAAATTAGTATAATTTTGTGTCACGGCCCATTTTCTCCCTCCGTGAACTGTCGTGACGACACCTAGTCTCTGCGACTAGGTAAACCTAATATTGCGGAAATGAAATGAAAACACAAAGATAACATCTAACAGATGTAATTACTAAATGGAAATGGTGCCGCTCGGCATATACAATAATCTCATTTTCCAAGACCCCGATGTCGCAATGTCACAAGCTTCTAAGAGTTTCTAACTGCTCTATACATTCATGACTGAAGAAAAACAAGGGGGAATTTAACACAGGGGATAGAAGGGGACTCCGAGGTATGCGGATGCGGGCAGATGTACCTTGAAGTCTCCTGAGGAAGAAACCACACAACTAGACTCGAAGCTGATAGCTAGTACCTGGATCTGCACACGAAAAATATTTGCAGGAAAGGGCATGAGTACACCACAATGGTACCCAGTAAATGCCAAGCCTAACATCGGTTGAGTAGTGACGAGATAAGGTCAGGGCCCTACTGGTATAAAAATAATGAAATAAGACAGAAAGAAATATTATAGTAAAATAAAGAAGGAAATCTAACAGGAATATAATTCAATGAAAGCCAACAACTCTAAACACAGTAATAGCAATAGGGATCTCCCGGGATACCGTCCTGTAGTCCCAAACATAAATGTGCAGGGGGATCTCCCGGAATACCGTTTCGTAGTCCTAAAGTAAATATGCAGTGCTAGGGGATCTCCCGAAATACCGTTCCATAGTCCCAAAATAAATATGCAGTACAAGGGGATCTCCCGCGATACCGTCCCGTAGTCCCAAAGTAAATATGCATCATAATGACAAGATTCAATAATGATATAACGGAGTCTCACAATTTACACTAAATAGTTAAGGCAAATAGGCATGCTTTTTTAGTCTAATATAATGCTACACAAGCTAATAACTTCAAATAAGAGAAAAGACAATTTTGCTTTTTAATCAAAAGTCAGGTTTTACAACAAACAGCCTGTCTACATACTCGTCACCTCATATACACGGCGCTCAAATAACAACAACAGTACCAATCCTACGAGGAGGTTCCCCCACACAAGGTTAGGCAAGCCACTTACCTCGAACCAAGCTCAAATTAATCCGAAATTATGCTATTGCCACGAGTATCCGACTCCGAATGGCCCAAATCTAATCAAAACCAATTACATAACGTAAATACAACTACAAGAAACTAATCTAACAAACAGAATCATAGTTAAAGCAAGGAATTGGAAAAAAATGCTCAAAAATCCTCCCTAGGCCCACGTCTCGAAATCGAGTAAGAATTGCTACATAAGAACACCCATTCACTCACGATTTCACTCGTACAAAAATCATCCAAATCCAACCCCTAAATCCCACTCAAATCTCAGATTTTGTGTTGGGGAACTTTTCCCTCATGCAATTTCCCAACTTCCTCACTCAAATTATTTAAAGATGAATAATACAATAATAGATTAATGAAATATGATCAAAATAGAGTTAGGAATCGTTACCCAATGTTTTCCTCTTCAAAACCCTCAAAAAGTCACCTTCCTCCGAGCTCTAAATTGAATTTTGTGAAATGAATTTCAAACCCTTGAATATGCCCTTTTCTGCCCAGCGATTATCGCACCTGCGGGCCAAGGATCGCATCTGCGGTCCCGCACCTGTGGAACTCCCATCGCAGGTTCGATTTTCACTCAAAGCACCTCGTCTGCATCTGCAATCAAGAGGTCACACCCGCGTATGCGCACATGCGGACCCTTGTCCGCTTTTGCGGTCCCAGACCGCTCCTGCGATTCCTTAACTCCCACCTACAAGCATCGCAGATGCGGAATTCCGCTCGCACCTACGATCCCAGACCTCCTTCCCATTTCTGCTTCTGCAGTTTCCTAGCCACTTCTACGGCTCTGCACCTGAGGCCCAAAGTGCATAGGTGTGGTGACACCAGATACAACAACATCAGCAGTTTCACCTAAGTCCAATTCAACCCGTTAAGCACTCGAAACTCACCTGAGGCCCTCAGGACCTCAAGAAAACATACCAACCAATCCTTAAACATCATACAAACTTAGTCAAGCCTTCAAACCACATCGAACTACATCAAAACACGAATTACACACGGATTCAAGCCTAATGAATTTTGAAATTTCTAAATTCAACAAACGACGTCGAAATATATCAAATCTCGTCCGAATGACTTCAAATTTTATACACACGTCACAAATGACACTACGGACCTACTTTAACTTTTGGAATTCTGTTATGAGCCCGATATTTTCTTGGAAAATATTACACCGTATTCCTTTAGAACCGCAAAATTTTACATTGCTACGGTTCTAATCAATTCTGCTTATAACTGTTTGCAAGAATTTCGTTGGAGGTTTGAAACTTGGCGTCTGTGCTTGGAGATTTGAAATTAGAAGAAATATTTGAGTTTCACTTTGTTATTGTCTAGCTGAAATGGACTAAGCTTTAAAAGACCAAGCTTTTAAAGAGATCTAGCTTTTCTTATCAATCTTCAGTGAAGTACACATTTGCTTACTTTAGCCACTAATCATATATGACTAATTAATCATATGTTTTAATACTAGCCTACTGCCACGTGGGGATTGGGGTGGAGATATTTAATCTTTATCCACTTATTAGGTAATTAAGTAATGTTCTGTTACCCGGTAATTAACCAATTACTCGCATAATTAAAAATTATCTCAATTTACTTGAAATTCTAATTATTTTTAATACACTTTATACATTATTCTATCATGGTCATATGGTACCATGTATCATACTAGTCCATAAATATCGGTATTAATGCTTGGCCCGTATTTTATCCCAACATGCCAAACTTGGACAAAATCTCATTTCTTTGACTTGCTTCCCCTCTCACCTTCACAAATTTACTCATAATTTGTTTAAAATAGCATAATCCATATAATCTCCAAATAATCTCTTTCCTTGGACTAATTTCAATTACCTTACGAAAAATTCAACGTACAATACTACAGGGTGCAACATCGTCGTAATTTAATACTGCGAGACGTAATATCGACGTAATATTGCGAGGCGTAACACTGATCAACCCGGACCCTCTGCTCATGAGTACGGGTTGTGGGAGTCTGTGCCCCTCCCCGGCCTGAGATGTGGCAGGAGCTATCCGAATCAGTCCAGCCTGAGCTAAAGTGTTGAACATGCTCATGAACTGAGCTAAGGTCTCCTGGAGGGCTGGAGCAGCAATAGGAACCTCCGGTGTCGGCTCTCCAGCTGGAGCTGCTGGGGGATCCTCTATTGCATCTCGCACAGGTGCTTTGACTGCACCGTATATTCTTGCTCTACCCTGATCCCGGCCTCTGGCAGCTCTAGCAGGGGCCCTGGGTGCCTGATCGCCGGATCTCCTGGTACGGGTCCTCATCATCTGTGATAAAGAGTAGAATAGAAAATTTTATAACTTTTTGACGTCAATAACTTGCACGATAAGGAAATCAAAGAAGTATGATTGTTCTTAACAGTTCCATAGCCTCACGAAGATAAGTACGGGCGTCTCCATGCTGATCCACGAGACTCTAATAAACCGGCTTGTGACTCACGACTCCTATGAACGTAGAGCTATGATAACAACTTGTCACAACCCATTTTCTCCCTCCCTGAACTGTCATGACGGAACCTAGTCTCTACGACTAGGTAAGCCTAATCTTGCGGAAATGAAATGAAAACACAAAGATAACAACTAGAAAATGTAATTAATAAACGGAAACAATGCCACTCGACATATACAACAATCTCCTTTTCCAAGACGCAGAATGTCGTATTATCACAAGCTTCTAAAAGTTTCTAACTGCTCTATACATTCATGACTGAAGAAAAAGAAGGGGGAATTTAACACAAGGGGATAGAAGGGGACTCTGAGGTCAGCGGACGCGGGCATATGTACCTTGAAGTCTCCCGAGGCAGCAACCATACAACTAGACTCGAGGCTGATAGCTAGTACCTGGATCTGCACACGAAAAACATGTTCGGGAAAGTGCATGAGTACACCACAACGGTACCCAGTAAGTGTCAAGCCTAACCTCAATCGAGTTGTGACGAGATCAGGTCAGGGCCCTACTGGTATAAAAACAATGAAATAAAACAGAAAGAAATATTACAGTAAAATAAAGACGAAAATCTAACAGGAATAGAATTCAATGAAAGCCAACAGCTCTGAACACAGTAATAGCAACAGGGATCTCCCGGGGTACCGTCCCGTAGTCCCAAACGTAAGTGTATAGGGGGATCTCTCGGAATACCGTTCTGTAGTCCCAAATTAAATATGCAGTGCTGGGGGATCTCCCGGAATACCGTTATGTAGTACCAAAGTAAATATGCAGTATAGGGGGATCTCCCGGGACACCGTCCTGTAGTCCCAAAGTAAATATGCAGCATAACGACAAGATTCATAAATCATAGCATAGAGTTTCACAATTTTTCTAAGTGTAAGCTAAGGAAAAAAATAGGTAAAACAACTAAGCATGTTGCACGTAGTTCAAGTAAACAGTTACGGAAAAAAGGCATGCTTTCTTAGTCTAACATAATGCTACACAAGCTAATAAGTTCAAATAAGAGGAAAGACAAATTTATCTTTTTAATGAAAATTCAGGTTTTACAACAAAATAGCCTGTGTACGTACTCGTCACCTCACGTACACGGCGCTCAAATAACAACAATACCAATCCTACCGGGAGGTTCCCCCACACAAGGTTAGACAAGCCACTTACCTCGAACCAAGCTCAAATGAATCCGAAATTACGCTCTTGCCACGAGTATCCGACTCCTAATGGACCAAATCTAATCAAAACCAATTAGATAACATAAATACAACTACAAAAAACTAATCTAACGAACATAATAAAAGTTAAAGCAAGGAATTGGAAAACATTGCTCAAAAAGCCTCCCCGGGCCCACGTCTCGTCGAGTAAAAATTACCAAATAAGAACACCCATTCACTCACGAGTTCACTCGTACAAAATCATCCAAATCCGACCCCTAAATCCCACTCAAATATCAGATTTTGTGTTGGGGAACTTTTTCGTCATGCAATTTCCCAACTTCCTCATTCAAATTATTTAATTAGATGAATAATACAATAATAGATTAATGAAATATGATAAAAATAGAGTTAGGAAGCGTTACCCAATGTTTTCCTCTTCAAAACCCTCAAAATTCGCCTTCCTCCAATCTCTAAGTCAAATTTTGTGAAATGAATTTCAAACCCTCGAATCTGCCCTTTTCTGCACATCGATTATCGCACGTGCGGGCCAAGGATGGCCTCTGCGGTCCCGCACCTTCGAAACTCCCATCGCAGGTGCGGCTTTTCACTTAAAGCACCTCGTCCGCATCTGCGATCAAGAGGTCGCAGCTGCGTGTGCGCATATGCGTACCTTTGTCCGCTTCTGCGCTCCCAGATCGCTCATGTGGTTCCTTCACTCGCATCTGCGTGCATCACAGATGCGAAACTCCCCTCGCACCTACGATCCCATACCTCATTCCCATTTCCGCTTCTGCGGTTCCCTAGCCGCTTTTATGGATCCGCACCTGCGGCCCAAAGTGCGCAGCTGCGGTGACACCAGATACAACAACATCAGCAGTTTCACCTAAGTCCAATTCAACCCGTTAAGCACTCGAAACTCACCCGAGGTGTCATGAACCAAAATCCTAACTTAGGTCGTGATGGCGCCCAACGGCGGGGTCAGGCAAGCCAACACTCAATTTACTAAGGATTCTTTCTTATTAAATTAAACATTTCAACATATACTCAGTTTTTAAAACATAAAACATAAATCGACAACGATAATTAGCCAGTTTTTAATCAAAAGCAGTCATGAGGAGGCGTGAGTCAAATGTAGGTCCGTCGGTAATCAGAATTAAGCTCCGGTCTGACAACCAGATGCACCAACCTCAAAAGCTATACAATTAAGTACAAAAGCGTAGCATGATTACATAAATATATATGTACCCAGTGAGTATCCCGCCTAACCTCGAAGAGGTAGTGACGAGAGGTCGACATAACACTCACTAAGGTCTAACAATATAATTTAACAGAATATGATGAAAAGGCTAGGCATGTAAAGGCAGTGAAGCAGCAAATATATATAAGGCACTAAAATCCAAGGAAGTACTGGAAATAAATAAACAATTACTACTTCACCTTCCCCTAAATATCTGTCTAATCAATGTCCATGAATTTAGTAACAAATAAATCATGCGCATACAAGGTAAGGACAACCGGCCAGAGTCATAAGATAGTCGCGTCCATGCACTGCCGAGGGTCGAACGGCCCGAACCATAAGTGCACCTTTCCATAAAGTTCTCACATCTATGCACTGCCGAGGATCGAACTGCCCGAACCAAAAGTGCATCTTTGCCATAAAATAATCCTCTCTATGCACTGTCGAGGATCGAACGGCCCAAACGATAAGTGCGTTTTCCAATCCGCCATGGTGTACGGCCCATTCCCATAAGAGTGGGGGAAATCAAACTCCGCTCGCGGAATGTAAATTGAGAAGCGGACACATGAACACACTATTCCTTTTTAAATTACTTTTCAGTAAACAATTCCTTACAAATTTTCTAAAATTCCATGATCTCAGGGAAATAAGCCGCATGTAACATTTAATTTATTAAGCATATAGTTCATATCAAGTAAAACACAAGGCATGATGTGGGCCTAACTACCCGGACATAATAATAACAGCCGCTACGTACGGATTCTCTTCACTTTATACATACGTAGCCCCCACAATTATCACATATAGCATTTAAAACACCTACAGGGACAATTCCCTCTTACGAGGTTAGAAAGGAGACTCACATCGCGTCACACCTACTCCTCGGGTCAAGAATGCGCCTGAAACTCCGAACTCGTCACCCAAAGGACTCGAAGCTAGCCAAACGTTACGTAAATATATCAAATTATACTCAAAGCATGAAATTCTCCTACTATTTAGCCAAATTCATCATTCTTGAAGAAATCCCAAAATCCAACCTTGGGCCCGCATGCTCGGATTTCAAAAATTCTTGAAGGAAACACTCACCCATAGCCTAAGGATCATTAATATATGATTTTTATATGAATTCATAGCCAATGCACGGGTAATTTTCTAAATTTTCAAAGGCCCTACGTTATTACCCAAATCCTTAATTTTTCATTAAGTAGGTAGTTAACTAAGCTAGAAATTCATGCATTAACTAACTTTAGGATAGAATTTACTTACCTCATAGTGGCTAGGTCGTGGGGCTCTTTTCCAAGCTCTCACAATCGCCTATGGTGGAAGAAAATGTAGTGGGAATGAGATAATCCCGCACTTAAAGACCTTTCTGCCTACAGGGGTTTCCGCACATTGAGTCAGCAATAGCTCGCACCTGCAGAAAATGGGACAAGGGCCTGGGCTCGCACCTGCGGCCTGGAGTTCGCATCTGCGGCTC
Source organism: Nicotiana paniculata (assembly GCA_005239505.1). Taxonomy (NCBI): domain Eukaryota; kingdom Viridiplantae; phylum Streptophyta; class Magnoliopsida; order Solanales; family Solanaceae; genus Nicotiana; species Nicotiana paniculata. The sequence goes on from ML327112.1 coordinate 25,215, forward strand.
CGCACCTGCGGGAAAGGAGCCCACATCTGCGAGAATTGGGCAAACCCACCTGGGGGTCGCACCTGCGAGGCTTGGACCGCAGGAGCAGTCTCACACCTGCGACTGGGCAACCGCATCTGCGGTCACACCAGATCAGGTGCACAAGCAACTGCTTCAGCTGGTTTTTGGCCTCGTTTGGTGCCCGAGAGGCACCTAGGCCCACCCGAGCCCCCGTCCAAATATACCCATAAGTCCCAAATCATAATACGGACTCGCCCGAGCCTTCGAAACACCCGCAACAACGCTAAAACTCAATCACACCTCAAAACCCCTAGAACCAAACTTAGGAACTTTAAGTTTTCTTGACTTCACTAACAATGCGCCAAACCGGCCTACACTACTTGAAATGACACCGGATTTTGTAGGCAAGTCATAAATGATATAACAGAACTATTCTCGGTCAGGGAATTCTGTTCGGACCTCGATAACACAAAAACACGCCCAAACCACAATATGGACTTAAGGAACTCTTATTTAAATATTTGGTGCCGAAACGCTCCCGGGTCATCCAAAACCCATTCCAAACATACACCCAAGTCCGAAATCATCATACGAAGAGACCAGAACAGTCGACACTCGATTTCGAGGTCATCTACTAAAAATGTTGACCGAAGTTAAACTTGACCTTAATGGCCAACCTGAAGGAACCAAATGTCCCAATAGCACTCTAAACACTTCCGAATCCCAAACCACCAGTCCCCGCAAGTCATAAATCACAATAAGCCGCTATGGGAAGTTTCATTTAGGGGAACGGGGTCTGAAAACGCAAAACAATCGATTAAGTCGTTACACGAGGCCCCCGGGACCTCAACCAAACATACCAACCAATCCTAAAATACCATACGAAATTAGTCGAGCTTCCAAACCACATCGAACAACATCAAAAACATGAATTACACACACGTTTCAAATACACTACGGACTTACTCCAACTTTCAGAATTCTATTCTGAGCCCGATATTAAAATTTCCACTGCCGACCAAAATCGCCAAAATTCTAATTTTCGCCAATTCAAGCTTAATTCTACTACAGGACTCCAAATCACACTTCGGACACGCTCCTAAGTCCAAAAGTACCTAATGGAGCTAACAGAACTATCAAAGTTCCAATCCGAGATCGTTACACATAAGTCGACATCCGGTCAACTTTTCCAACTTAAGTTCCCAAATAAGAGACTAAGTGTCTCAATTCGACAAATGCAGAGATTGTAAAAGCTAGCTTGACAAAGTTATACTTCTGGCCTCAGACGAAAAAGAATCTACTGACAAGAACTATAAAGTAAGAACATATGTATTCAATGTCTTCTTGCTTCGTGTGAGAAACGAAGAAGAGCATCCAATAACAGATGATTGGGTTCTTCCTGAACACTTGGTTATCAATCTCAATGGTAATAATAGTGCATTTAACAAGAGAAATCTTTCTATCATTATATTAAAATGCAATTTGTGCAAATCGCATAATAGAATTAAAAAGATTTTTTAGCTAGAAGAAATGAACATGTTAATCAACTTAATAAAAGGTTGATTGCACAATTTTATAGTAAAAATAATTTTTTTTTTCTGTTTTTGACTCAACAGAAAATGATACCAATAATTACTACCAAGAAGAATACTTAAATACTTTATTACCAAATGGCCTTCTACCGTACATGTTTGTTGTCAAGTTTCTTATTTTTTGCGTATGTTAGTGTCACTGTATATATAATATACTAAGTTAAACTTGATCTTCCATTGTATATAGGTTAATTTTGAAGAAAAATATGCCCCTCATGCCACTGGAAAACATAGATACGTCGAATAGCTTATGTAATAGCACACAAATAGTATATAGAAGTTTTGACAATAACGTCATACATGCAACAATTATGATACTGGTTAATGTGCTTCTATGTATATTCTTATCCCTGAATTCAACTTTCGTCTTCCGAAACAAAGGAATATCCTTTTAAATTTTTGTAAAAATAATTTTTAGTATATTTATGTGTTACAAATATAATAAATAAAATACAAGGACAAACTTCCTAAATATTGGACTATATTACTTGCATGAACAACTGTATGTTACACTTTCAAGAGGGATATCAAGATCGACAATAAGAGTTCTGGTTAAGGCAGAGCAACCAACACATTAGGAGGAAACATACGCAAAAAAAGAAGTGTTCTTTAAGATACCATCACATTAAATACTTGTAAACTATAATATATAATTATCTAACTAACATGACAAAATTGATCATTTCTGTAAGTTTTAATGATATCCTTTTATTTTAAATTTCAATGTATTATGCTAATGTAATAATATTTTTCGGCATTTAGATGATTGTTGTATTATTATACATAAAATTTCTCTCATTAAATAAATTTTATTGATCCTTCATATAAATAAATGTTTAAATCATCAAGTGTCATTATTAACGTGCAACACACGTTCATAGATACTAGTGTGTGTGTGTGTGTGTGTGTGTGTATATATATATATATATATATATATACTAGTCTTTTGGTACACGCGTTGCACGTGTACTGTCACGACCCAATGCAAAATTGGTTCATGATGGCGTCCAACACCGTTGCTAGACAAGTTAACAATGAATAACTTAATAATTTCATATTTTAACGAATTTCCCACGTAGTGATTTTTCCCTTATTGAAAATATTTGATGAAAACTGATTTATATTAATAAATGAAAACAACTAGAAACATTTAGGACCGTAAGAACAGGACCCAAAAATCACAAGTCTACTTATACATGCAAAGATCTAGTGTCACAAGTATATGGGAAACTTAGTAGAATATACAAAAGATGTCTATATCTACTGTCTGAAAAAGAATAGACAGAAACAAAATAAAAGAGAGACTCCGGCATGCTGTTGAACGGCTTACAAGGGTAGCTCACTGTGGAATCTCGAACCAAGATCAACTATGCGCGCCAGACGGATATTCAGATACACCTGCCTCAGATTCTGCACAGTTAAGTGCAGAAGTATAGTATGAGTACATAAAATAATATGTACCCAGGTCGACTTGACACTTACTAAGGCAAATGATAATAAGTCACAATTATAAATAAACATGGATTACAATAAATATACTAGAACTCAACAACTAAAGATGATAAATATACTTTTTCACATTTATTAAATCCCAAATTTTTCTTTCATCAAACATTGAAGCAATATAATTTATGAATAATCCCAAAAGTTATCATCCACAAACAATGTTTAGGTCGTACGACCCGAACTATTATAACAATATTTAAATTGTGCACTGCTGAGGGTCGAACGACGCGAATCATAGATGCATGTATTTAATCTGCCGAGGCACTCAGCCCGCTCCACAAATAGAAAACACTTAAAGAAAGACAAGTTTTTCAATAGCAGTCAAGTGTTCTATTCATATCCTCAAATAAGTGAAACTTATCCCTTTGGGATTCTTTCGCAATTTTTGGAAATATGACTTAAGCAATCCAATTGACAAGTAAAGGTACAATTATTTCAAGTATAGCATAATAGGGGTCCTTGACTACCCGGACTTTAGCATAAATAGTAGCTATGCACGGACTCTCGTCACTTCGTACCTACGTAGATCCATAGTCACATATATTAGTTAATTCGCCTATGGGGAAATTTCCCTCTTACAAGGTTAGGAAGAAGACATACCTCATCTCAAAGCCCACTTCCCGATTCATGAACGTACTCAAACCTCCAAATTTGGTGCCAAACGACTCGAAACTAGTCAAACATTATATAAATTAAACAATTTATGCTCAAAGGCTCATATCCCCACTATTAAAGTGATTACCCAACCCTAAATCCAAGATTCTTAAAATTCACCCCGGGCCCACATGCCCGGATTCCGAAAATATTTGAAGAAAGTTGTTACCCATAACCTTAGGAACTAAATATATGATTTTACTAAGTTTCATAATCATTTTCGTGGTAAAATCCATTTTTATCAAAACCTACGATTTTCATCTAAATCCATGATTTAAATTTTCATGTTAAAATCTACACATAATCTATGTATTAAACTCAAATTAAGTAAAAATTACTTACCTCACAAAGCTAGGTCGAAATCCCCTCCTAAAAAGCTCTCAATAGCCCAAGAGTGAGAGAAAATGTGATAAAAATGGCCTAAGTCCCGTATTAAATGAACCCTTACTGCCCAACGAATTTCGCACCTGCGGTTCCTTGGCTGCATTTCTGGTCCCGCACCTGCGGAAAACACCTTGCAGGTGCGCTTCTTCTTTACCTGGCCAGGCTCCGCATTTGTGGACACAAAGGGCCTCTTCTGCGAGCCAGTCTGCACCTACGGTCATGGCTCTCGCACCTGCGGTCACGCAGGTGCACCCAATCTTCTGCATATGCGATTTGTGGGCTGCCCTCCATTTATCGCTTTTGTGGTTCATGGCTCGTACCTGCGGCTGGCTAAGCGCAGGTGCGATTATGACAGATCTGGGAGCTTGATTTGTTTCTCCAAGCTCCCAACATGGTCCGAGCCTCTCCCGATTGACACTCGGGGCCCCGCCCGAACATATCCACAAGTTTGGAATCATAAAACAGACTCTCTCGAACTCTCAGAACGCCCGAAACAACATTACTACTAAGAATCACACCCCAAAACTCATTGAATCAAACATATGAACTCCAAGTTCTTCAATTTACTCTCAATGCACCGAAACGTACTTAAACTACTCGGATTGACACCAAATTTTGCGTGCAAGTCATAAATGACATTACAAGGTTAGAAAGAAGACTTACCTCGTCTCAAGGCCCACTTCCCGATTCAAGAACGTGCTCAAACCTCCAAATTTGGTGCCAAACAACTCGAAACTAGTCAAACATTATATAAATTAATCAATTTATGCTCAAAGGCTCATATACCCACTATTAAAGTGATTACCCAACCCTAAATACAAGATTCCTAAAATTCACGCCCGGGCCTACATGCCCAGGTTCTGAAAGTATTCGAAGAAAGTTGTTACCCATAACCTTAGCAACATAAATATATGTTTTTACTAAGTTTCATAATCATTTTCGTGGTAAAATCCCATTTTTATCAAAACCTAGTTTTTTCCTCTAAACCCATGATTTAAATTTTTATGTTAAAATCTACACATAATCTATGTATTAAACTCACATTAAGTACAAATTACTTACTCACAAAGCTAGGTCGAGATCCCCTCCTAAAAAGCTCTCAATCGCCCAAGTGTGAGAGAAAATGTGATAAAAATGGCCTAAGTCCCGTATTAAATGAACTCTTACTACCCAACGAATTTTGCACTTGCGGTGCCTTGGCTGCATTTCTGGTCCCGCACCTGCGGAAAATACCTCGCAGGTGCGCTTCTTCCTTACCTATCCAGGCTCCGCATTTGCGGACACAAAGGGCCTCTTCTGCGAGCCAGTCTGCACCTACGGTCATGGCTCTCGCACCTGCGGTCACGCATGTGCGCTTAATCTTCCGCATACGCGATTTCTGGGCTGCCCTCCATTTCTCGCTTCTGTGATTCGTGGCTCGTACCTGCGAGCCCGCACCTGCGGCTGGCTAGGCGCAGGTGCAATTATGACAGATCTGGGAGCTTTATTTGTTGCTCCAAGCTCCCAACATGGTCCGAGCCTCACCTGATTGACACTCGGGGCCCTGCCCGAACATACCCACAAGTTTGGAATCATAAAATAGACTCTCTCGAACTCTCAGAACACCCGAAACAACATTTCTACTAAGAATCACTCCCTAACACTCATTGAATCAAACATATGAACTCCAAGTTCTTCAATTTACTCTCAATGCGCCGAAACGTACTTAAACTACTTGGATTGACACCAAATTTTGTGTGCAAGTCATAAATGACATTACAGAACTACTCCCGATCGCAGAATTCCATTTGGACCTTGATAAAACCAAAACCTGCTCCAAACCAAATTTAAAGAACTTCAAAATTCTTCAAGAATCAGCTTTTAATATTAGGTGCTGAAACGCTGCCGGGTAATCCAAAACCCGAATCAAGCATACGCCCAAATCCAAAATCATCATACGAACCTGTTGGAACCATCAAATCCTGATTTCGATATCGTTTACTTGAAATGTTGACCGAAGTCAGACGTAGCCTTTTTAGGCCAACTTAAGGAACCAAGCGTACGATTTCAACCCGAACCCTTCCAATCCTCAAACTAACCATCCCCGCAAGTCATAAAGCAGTAAAAGCACATACGAAGAGTCTTATTTAGGGTAACGGGGTTCTAGAAAGAAAAATGACCAGCCGGGTCGTTACATGTACCCCATCATCTTGAGGAATATTTTTTCTTTAAAAAAAATCACATAAATATTGCATTAAAACAACATTTGAATTATAAAAGAAATTTTTTTAGCTCCTGAATATGATGAGTGTTAAACCTATATAGCTAATTCAATAAAGGAAGAAACTCGATCATCATTCCATATATTCAACTTAAACATAGTTCTAATCTATAATTTCATCCCCTCCATAACCTTTGAAAATTTAAGTGTCACGCCCCGAACCTGGGGAGGCGTGGCTGGCACTCGGTGCCGTACTAGCCCGAGCGAACCATTCCGTAACTCATTCTTTTTCTTTGTGACTATCATGGGCCAACATGGACAAAACTCGTAATGTACAACTTGTAAGTGGGAAACAATGTATCAATAAACTATCGTTCATAAAATATGAATACACATGGGCCGTTAAGGCGTCTGACATACTGCACAAACTGAACACCTGTCTACAAAGCCTCTAAGATTTACTGACATCAAATGGTACAGGGTATCGACCTACCCATAAGTCTGTAGTGATGACTCATAGACTTGGTTGCACTCCGAATGAGGTGGAGTCTTACCGATCCTTCACTGAATGCCAATCCCATCTACTATGAGGGCTCGTCAAGGTCTGCGAACACCAACAGATTTACCTTGAGCCTCCGATGAACCAGTCCGAACTGCTACACCTATCAATCAGCTAGGACCAATGCCAAAGTTTGCAAAAGAAGTGCAGAGTGTAGTATGAGTACAACCAACCCCATTTACTCTGTAAGTGCCGAGCCTAACCCCGACGAAGTAGTGACGAGGCTAAGGCGGGTCACTCACACTACAGGCTGTACGCAATATATATACTAAAGGCAGAAAAGGAAATACAGAATAGAATAAAAAAGCAATTTACAACAACAACAACAACAACAAACCCAGTTTGATCCCAGCATGTGGGGTATAGGGAGGGTAGTCTGTACGCAGACCTTACGTGTAACGACCCAACCGGTCGTTTTGCGTTATTGGACCCCGTTCCCCTAAATAAAACTTCTCGTAGCAGCTTATTATGATTTATGACTTGCGGGGGTGGGTGGTCCGGGATTCGGAAGTGTTTAGAGTAGTATAGGAACACTTAGTTCCTTAAGGTTGGCCTTTTTGGCCAAGTTTGACTTTGTTCAACATTTAGAGTAAACGACCTCGGAATCAAGTTTCGACGGTTCCGGTAGCTTCTTATGACGATTTTGGACTCAGGCGTATGTTCGGAATAGGTTTTGGATGACCCGGGAGCGTTCCGGCGCCCAATATCGAAATAAGAGTTTCCTTAAGTTCATATTGTGGGTTAGGACGTGTTTTTGTGTTATCGAGTTCCGAACGGAATTCTAAGACCGGAAATATTTCCGTTATATCATTTATGACTTCCTTGCAAAATTTTGTGTCATTCCGAGTAGTATAGGTCGATTCGGCGCATTGTTAGCAAATTCAAGAACTTGAAGTTCTTAATTTTGATCTTTAGGATTTTTAGCGTTGTTTTGAATATCCCGAAGGCTCGAGCGAGTCCTTATTATGATTTGGGACTTGTTGGTATACTTGGACGGGGTCTCGGGTGGGCCCAGGTGCCTCTCGGGCACCATATGGGCTAAAAACCAGTTGAAGCAATTGCTGGTGCACCTTTTCTAGTGTGACCGCAGGTGCAGTTGCTTAGTCCCAGGTGCGGGATTGCTTCTGCAGTCCCAGTCTCGTAGGTGCGACCTCCAGAGGGGTTGCCCTGTTCTCGCTGGTGCGGACTCAGTTCCGCAAGTGCGAGCCCAGGCCCCTTGTCCTAGTTCCGCAGGTGTGAGACCGTAGGTATGGAACCACTTAAGGCAGTGGGTTCTTTAAAAAATGGGAATTCTTCAGTTTTCTCCATTTATTCCCACCATTAGAGACCTTGAGAGCTTGGAAAAGAGCCCCACGACCTAGCTACTTAAAGGTAAGTGAGTTCTACCCTAATGTTAGTTTAATGCATGATTCCTAGTCAAATTAACTACCTAATTAGTGAAAATCAAGGATTTGGGTAGAACCTAGGGCTTTATGAAAATTTAGGGAATTACCCGTTAATTAACCATGAAGTCATACAAATACTACATATTAACGATCCTTAGGTTATGGGTAAGTGATTCCTTCGAAAATTTCCGGAATCCGAGCATGTGGGCCCGGGGATGTATTTTGAGTTATTTTAAAGTAGGCTAAAATGGTTAAGTAAATAGGGAAATTCCATGCTTTTAAGTCTAAATTAATGTATTCATGCAACATTTGACTAGTTTTGAATCCCTGGGAGACGAGTTTGGAGATCCGGGCGCATTCTTGACCCGGAAAGTAGGTTCTACACGAGGTGAGTCTCCTTTCTAACCTTGTAAGAGGGAATTTTCCCCATAGGTGATTATAAATAATTGCATGTCCTTATTTGTGGGGGCTACGCGCGTACGAAGTAACGAGAGTCCGTGCGTAGATACTATTATGTTGTGTTGGGTAGTTTTAAGACTCGCAAGCATGCTTTTATGTGCCATACATGTGTCCCTAAATGTATTTTGAGTTGCATAGTATCCTTGAATTGGTATGAGAGTATTAGGAAGTTATGTTCAAAAATTATATTGCTTAAGTTCTTGCTTTTACGTAAAATCTCTGTTACATTCCTAAATATTGATAATTTTCTTTATGTATCCGGCACCCGCGTTGTATGTATGATTCGTGAGCAGAATAGCCCTACCATTATGACAACCCCGTCGCATGTTCAATTCGCGAGCGGGATAATAGATGCATCTATGGTTCAAGCCGTTCTACCCTCGGCAGTGCAAATTTATTTTCACGACACTTCGGCCATACGCTTTCGGCATACTATGTGCTATATAATTTACTGGGAGTTTTGCTATAATTGTATAAACTGTTTCATGTGAAAAGGGAATTTAGTACATTATATGCTAGTGAAATTTTACATGCAAAGGTAATTACAATTATACTTGATATTTTATGTCTTTGTGATTACTACGACCGTTATGCCTGCCTAGCCCGTATTAAATTATGTTACTTAAATTTTGACCCTAGTAAGTATCACGTCTACCTCTCGTCACTACTTCTTCGAGATTAGGCGGGATACTCACTGGGTACATATTTGTTTATGTACTCATCCTATGCTTCTGTACTTAATTTTACAGGCTCTGAGGCAGGTGCATCTGGGTATTCATCTGGAGCTCGTCCCTGACGTATATTTGGCGTGGACTTCTCGGTGAGCTGCTTTCCTTGAAGTTTTTCTCTGGCAGCACCTTGGAGTTTCTCTTTTCTTTTGCTATGTTTGTATTACTTTTCTTCAGACAGTAGGGCAAAACTGTAATTTCTTTTGGATACTCGTTTCTACTAGATGCCCGTAGACCTATGACGCCAGTTCCTGGCATGCCTGCGTAGTGGATATTCTATTCTTTTGGGTTGTAGTTATTGGTGGTGATTACTATATTTATTACTCACTTTGGTTGTCTAAGTCACTCGTTTACTTCGAAATATGAAATCTAAAAGAAAAACCTCCCAAGTATGGGAAATTGTTTTATAAGTTAAACATGGATCACTAGTAAATTAAGGTTGGCTTGCCTGACATTGGAGTTGGGCGCCATCGCGACCTAAATTGGGATTTGGGTCGTGACAACATGGTATCATAGCTCTAGGTTCACGTAGGTCTCACAAGTCACGGGAAAACCTAATAGAGTCTTGCGGATCGATACAGAGACATCTGTGTTTATCTTCGGGAGGCTATAGGGTGTTAGGAAACCTCTCTTTATTTATGTTCTATCGTGTAGTCGATGATTTACTAAATCTCATTCTTCTATTCTCTTACTGATGGTAAGGACTCGCGCGGCTGACGTTCCAGACCCGGGAGATGCCGTTACCCCCGCCGTCCGAGGTCGTGACAGAGGCAATGGGAGGGCACCGACCCGAGGTAGGGGACAAGGGCGTCCCAGAGCTGTTCCATTAGCACCCCCAGCGGATCCGGAAGAGGATCCCATTACTGAGGAGCAGGGTGAGGTGCCCCCAGCAGATCCAGCTCCGATGGACTTCATAACTGCACCAGGCTTCTAGGAGGTCATGGGTCGTATGATGTGGTTCATGGATACTATGACACATGCTGGATTATTTCCTGCGGATCCCGCCACATCCCAGGCGGGAGGGGGAGTTCAGACCCCTACTACCCAGGCCGCAGGACATGCAGCAGCAGTATATCATACCCCGGGTACACTGCCCGTGGGTGGAGCCCAGCTTATAGCAGCAACACCTGAGCTCAGACCATCTGTGCACAACGATCCACAGAAGTTACTGGATAGATGGACCCGATTACACCATCCTATCTTCGGAGGTGAGAGGGGCAAGGATGCCCATGATTTCATTGATAGGTGCAGGGACATACTACACAACATGAGGATACTGGAGTCCCATGGAGTGGACTTCACTACTTTTCAGCTTTAGGGCAGGGCCCGCAGATGGTGGCAGTCTTATTTCCTTGGTAGACCGGCAAGTTCCCCTCCTATCACTTGGGAGAAGTTCACTCACTTATTTCTTGACAGATATATCCCACCCTCCGAGAGGGAAGAGTTGCGGTATCAGTTTGAGAAGCTGGAGTAGGGACAGATGTCAGTGATAGACTACGAGGCTTGTTTTTTAGAGTTGTCCCGTCATGCCCTTATGATACTCCCTAATAATGCTGAGAGAGTGCAGAGATTTGTAGCTGGGCTGCACTCAGGTATTAGGCCCAACATGGCCCGAGAGGTGGAGATGGTGACTCCCTATAAGCTTGTGGTCGAGATAGCTCGCCGAATTGAGGGTTATCGATCGAGGGGCAGAGAGCAGAGTTAGCAGGAAGAGAGCTAGATTTTCTAGAGATTTCAGAGGTGCCCCAGCCAGGGGTAGAGCTCAGTTGGGTAGAGGCCAGCGTAGAAGGCCTCCATAATCAGCTCCTGCACCACCTCCCCGTGGTGCTCCAGTGAGGCCTTATTTCAGCGCCATGTCGGAGAGTTCCTACCGTCCACCATCCATTCAGGGTTCCTCAGGCGGGTATTCCGGTCATCAGGGGTCTTCTAGTCCTTACTTCAGTACCATGCCAGAGGGTTCTCACCGTCCCCCAGCTATCCAGGGTTCCCTTTCAGGGCAGCAGGCCATGCCACCAGTGAGATGTTATGAGTGTGGGGATTCATGCCATATGAAGAGGACTTTTCCCAGGTGGGGCAAGGCCGTTCAACATATCATCCTACATTCTCAGCACCGGCGGTTCGTCCACCTAGAGGTGGATGGAAGGCTGCTAGAGGTCGTCCCAGAGGTGGAGACCAGGCAGGGGGAGCTCAGCCGGCCCCTATTCATTCCAGTGGAGGTCAGTCATCCGGTGCTCCAGCTAGATTCTATGCTATTCCGGCCAGATCAGATGTAGTGGCCTCAAATATCGTGATTACATGTATTATTTCAGTATGTGGTAGAGAGGCATCAATGTTATTTGATCTAGGATCCACCTATTAATATGTTTTAGCCTTATTTTCTCATTTCCTGGATATTCCTCGTGAGTCCTTGGGCACTCCTATTTATGTGTCCACTCCCGTGGGCGATTCTGTGGTGGTAGACCAGATTTATCGGTCATGTGTGATTATATTTTGTGGGTTCGAGACTAGAGCGGACCTCATACTGCTCGATATGGTCGATTTTGAGATTATCCTGGGCATGGATTGGCTATCTCCCTATCATGCCGTGCTAAATTGCCATGCCAAGGCAATTACTTTAGCCATGCCCGAGTTTCCTAGGCTGGAGTGGAAGGGTTCCTCAGTTAGTGCAGCCAGTCGGGTTATTTCTTTCCTGAAGGCTCGACATATGGTCCAGAAGGGTTGTCTGGCCTATCTTGCTTATGTGGGGGACACCACCGCCGAGTCTCCGATGATTGATTCAGTGCCAGTGGCTCGAGAGTTTGCTGATATATTTCCTTCAAAGCTTCCAGGCATGCCTCCGGATCGTGATATTGATTTTTGCATTGATTTATCTCCAGGCACCCAGCCTATATCTATTCCTTCGTACCGTATGGCTCCGAAAGAGTTGAAGGAGTTGAAGGAGAAGCTTGAGGAGTTTTTGGCTAAGGGGTTTATCAGACTGAGTGTATCGCCATAGGGTGCACCAATTCTATTCGTGAAGAAAAAGGATGGGTCCATGCGGATGTGTATTGATTACCGCCAGTTGAACAAGGTTACCGTTAAGAACAAGTATCCTTTCCACGCATCACTGATTTGTTTGACCAGTTACAGGGTGCTCGGGTGTTTTCTAAGATTGATTTGAGATCAGGATATCATCAGTTGAAGATTCGGGCCTCAGATGTTCCGAAGACTGCTTTTCGTACGAGATATGACCATTATGAGTTCCTAGTGATGTCCTTTGGCTTGACTAATGCCCCAGCAACATTTATGGACTTGATGAACAGGGTGTTCAGGCCGTATATTGATTCCTTTGTCATTGTCTTCATTGATGACATTTTGATTTACTCACGTAGCCTAGGGGAGCACGAGCAGCATTTGAGAGTTGTGCTCTAGACATTGCGAGAACAGAAGCTATATGCTAAGTTCTCCAAGTGTGAGTTCTGTTGGCCTTCTTGGGACATGTGGTATAAAGAGAGGGTATCAAGGTTGATCCTAAGAAGATTGAGGCAGTTCAGAGTTGGTCGCGTCCTACTTCAGCTACAGAGATCAGGAGCTTTTTGGGCCTAGAAGGATATTATTGCCGATTTATGGAGGAGTTCTCTTCTATTGCAGATCCATTGACTAGATTGACTCAGAAGAATGCCCCATTTTGATGGTCCGACGAGTGTGAGGTGAGCTTTCAAAAGCTCAAGACAGTATTGACCTCAGCACCAGTTCTGGTATTGCCTTATGGTTTGAGGATGTATACAGTGTATTGCGACGCTTCATGCATTTTCTTGGGGTCCGTGTTGATGAAGGAGGGGAGAGTTATTGCTTATGCTTCGTGCCAGCTGAAGGTTCATGAGAAGAATTACCCTGTGCACGATTTGGAGTTGGCGGCGATTGTTCATGCCCTTAAGATTTGGAGGAAGTACTTGTATGGGGTGTCCTGTGAGGTTTATATAGACCATCGCAGCTTGCAGCACTTGTTCAAGCAGAGGGATCTTAATTTGAGGCAGTGCAGATGGCTTGAGTTGTTGAAGGATTATGATATCACCATTCTTTATCATCCGGGCAAGGCAAATGTGGTAGCAGATGCCTTAAGCAGGAAGGCAGAGAGTATGGGTAGCTTGGCTTATATTGCACCAGAGGAGAGACCTCTAGCCTCAGACATTCAGTCCTTGGCTAATCTCTAGGTGAGATTAGACCTTTGAGAGCCTCGCCGAGTTCTAGCACATGTAGTTGCCCAGTCTTTGTTATTGGGAGAGATTAAGGCTCGGCAGTTTGATGATCCGTGCTTGGTAGAGCTATGGGAGACAGTGGTTCATGGTGGTTCCAAGGAGGTTACTATTGGCGAGGATGGTATTCTAAGACTTCAGGGCCGTTTATGTGTTCCTAATGTCGATGGCCTGAGAGGGAGGATTTTAGAGGAGGCACACAGTTCTTGGTATTCTATTCATCCTGGTGGTACGAAGATGTATCGTAAGTTGAAGCAACATTTCTGGTGGAGGCGGATAAAGAGAGACATTGTGGAGTACGTGGCTAGGTGTCTTAATTTCCAGCAGGTTAAGTATGAGCACCAGAGGCCAAGAGGCCTACTTCAGCAGATGCCCATTCCTGAGTGAAAGTGGGAACGCATCACTATAGACTTCGTGGTTGGGTTGCCTCGGACCTTGCGGAAAGTTGACGCGGTTTGGGTCATTGTGGATAGGTTGAACAAATCGGCGCATTTCATTCCAGTGGCTACTACTTATACTTCCTAGAGAGTGGCCCAGATCTACATTCGGGAGATAGTTTGGTTGCACAGTGTGCCGGTGTCCATTATATCATATCGAGGTCCTTATTTAACCACGCACTTCTGAGAGCATTGCATAGTGAGTTGGGCACCTAGATAGACCTCAACACAACATTTCACCCTCAGACTGATGGTCAGTCGGAGCGTACAGTTCAAATATTGGAGGACATGCTCAGGGCATGTGTGATTGACTTCGGAGGTCAGTGGGACAAGTTCTTGCCTTTGGCCGACTTTGCTTACAATAATAGTTATCAGTTTAGCATTGAAATGGCACCATTTGAGGCTTCGTATGGTCGACGATGTCGTTCTCCTATCGGGTGGTTTGAACCTGGCGAGGCTAAGTTATATGGCACCGACCTGGTGAAGGATGCTTTGGAAAAAGTGAAGTTGATTCAGGAGAGGCTCCACACGACACAGTCCATACAGAAGAGTTACGCGGATCAGAAGGCGCGTGATGTATCATTTATGGAGGGAGATAAGGTCCCGTTTAAAGTCTCGCTGATGAAGGGTATTATGAGGTTTGGGAAGAAGGGAAAGTTGAGCCAAAGGTTTATAGGTCCTTTAGAGGTGTTGAGGCGAGTTGGGGAGGTTGCTTATGAGCTAGCTTTACCTCCTAGTTTGTCAGGTTTTCATCCGGTCTTTCATGTATCCATGCTCCGAAGGTACCACGCCGACTCCTTTCACGTGGTTTATTTCAGCACTATTCAGTTTGATGAGAGGTTGGGCTACGAGGAGGAGCCAGTTGCTATTATTGCTAGACAGGATCGCCAGTTGAGGTCCAAGAGAGTTTCAGCTGTGAAGGTCCAGTAGAGGGGCCAACCAGCTGAGAAGACGACCTGGGAGTCCGAGGAGGACATGCGGAGCAGATATCCGCACTTATTCAGCACTTCGGGTATGATTCTAGGCCTGTTCGAGGACGAACGTTTGTTTAAGAGGTGGAGAATATAATGACTCGATCGGTCGTTTTGCGTTATTGGACCTCGTTCCCCTAAATGAAACTTCCGGTAGCGGCTTATTATGATATATGACTTGCGGGGCGGGTGTTCCGGGATTCGGAAGTGTTTAGAGTAGTATAGGAACACTTAGTTCCTTGAGGTTGTCCTTTTTGGCCATGTTTGACTTCGGTCAAAATTTTGAGTAAACGACCTCGGAATCGAGTTTAGACGGTTCTGGTAGCTTCGTATGATGATTTCGGGTTGGGGCGTATGTTCGGAATGGGTTTTGGATTAGCCCAATATCGAAATAAGAGTTTACTTAAGTTCATATAGTGGGTTGGGACGTGTTTTTGTGTTATCGAGTTCCAAACGGAATTCTGAGACCGAGAATAGTTCTGTTATGTCATTTATGACTTGCTTGCAAAATTTGGTGTCATTCTGAGTAGTATAGGTTGATTCGGCACATTGTTAGCAAATTCAAGAACTTGAAGTTCTTAAGTTTGATATTTAGAGGTTTTGAGGTGTGATTTTTATTTTTAGCGTTGTTTTGAATGTTCTGAAGGCTCGAGCAAGTCCTTATTATGATTTTGGACTTGTTGGTATACTTGGACGGGGGCTCGGGTGGGCCCAGGTACCTCTCGGACACCGTACGGGGCTAAAAACCAGCTGAAGCAATTGCTGGTGCACCTGTTCTGGTGTGACCGCAGGTGTGGTTGCCCAGTCGTAGGTAGGGGATCGCTCCTGCGGCCCTAGTCTCGCAGGTGTGACCTCCAGAGGGGCTGCCCTCTTCTCTCAGGTGCTGGCCCTTTCCCCCAGATGCGGAGCCGCTGGTGCGGACTCAATTCCGCAGGTGCGAGCCCAGGCCCTTTGTCCCAGTTCCGCAGGTGCGAGACCGCATGTGCGGTCCTTGAGTCGCAGGTGCGGAGCCACTGAAGGAAGTGAGTTCCTTAAAACACGGGAATTCTTCATTTTTCTCCGTTTCTTCCCACCATTAGAGACCTTGAGTGATTGGAAAAGAGCCCCACGACATAGATACTGAAAGGTAAGTGAATTCTACCCTAATGTTTTTTTAATGCATGAATTCCTAGTCAAATTAACAAACTAATTAGTGAAAATCAAAGATTTGGGTAGTAACCTATGGCTTTATAAAAATTTTGGGAATTACCCGTTAATTAGCCATGAAATCATAAAAAAAAACCACATATTAACGATCCTTAGGTTATGGGTAAGTGATTCCTTCAAAAATTTCTGGAATCCGAGCATGTGGGCCCAGGTTTGTATTTTGAGATATTTCAAAGTAGGCTAAAACGGTTAAGTAAATAGGGAAATTCCATGATTTTGAATCTAAATTAATGTATTCATGCAACATTTGACTAGTTTTGAATCCTTGGGAGACGAGTTTGGAGATCCGGGTGCATTCTTGACCCGGGAAGTAGGTTCTAACGAGGTGAGTCTCATTTCTAACCTTGTAAGAGGGAATTGTCCCCATAGGTGATTATAAATAATTGCATGTCCTTATTTGTGGGGGCTACGCGCGTACGAAGTGACGAAAGTCCGTGCGTAGCTGCTAGTATGTTGTGTTGGGTAGTTTTAAGACTCAGAAGCATGCTTTTATGTGCCTTACATGTGTCCCTAAATGTATTTTGAGTTGCATAGTATCCTTGAATTGGTATGAGAGTATTAGGAAGTTATGTTCAAAAATTATATTGCTTAAGTTCTTGCTTTTACGTAAAATCTATGTTACATCCCTAAATATTGATAATTTTGTGTATGTATACGGCACCCGCGTCGCATGTATGATTCGGGAGCGGGATAGCCCTACCATTATGTCAACCGCTTCGTATGTTCGATTCTCGAGCGGGGCAATAGGTGCATCTATGGTTCAAGCCGTTCGACCCTCGGCAGTGCACATTTATTTTCGCGGCTCTTCGGCTGTACGCTTTCGGCATACTATGTGCTATATAATTTACTGGGAGTTTTGTTGTAATTGTATAAACTGTTTCATGTGAAAAGGGAATTTAGTACATTATATGCTAGTGAAATTTGACATGCAAAGGTAATTACAATTATACTTGATATTTTATGTCTTTGTGATTACTACGACTGTTATGCCTACCTAGCCCTTATTAAATTATGTTATTTAAATTTTGACCCTAGTAAGTATCACGTCTACCTCTCGTCACTACGTCTTCGAGATTAGGCGGTATACTCTCTAGGTACATATTTGTTTATGTACTCATGCTACGCTTATGTACTTAATTGTACAGGCTCTAAGGCAGGTGCATCTGGGTATTCATCTGGAGCTCGTCCTTGACGTATATTTGGCGTAGACTTCTCGGTGAGCTGATTTCCTTGACGTTTTTCTCTGGAAGCACCTTGGAGTTCCTCCTTTCTTTTGCTATGGCGGTGTTACTTTTCTTTAGACACTAGGGAAAACTTGTAATTTATTTTGGATACTCGTTTCTACTAGATGCTCGTAGACCTGTGACGACAGTTCCTGGCATGCCCACATAGTGGATATTCTATTCTTTTGGGTTGTAATTATTTGTGGTGATTACTATATTTATTACTCAGTTTTGGTTGTCTAAGTCACTTGTTTACTTCAAAATTTGAAATCTAAAAGAAAAACCTCCCAAGTATGGGAAATTGTTTTATAAATTAAACAGGGATCACTAGTAAATTAAGGTTGGCGTCCCTGACATCGGAGTTGGGCGTCATCACGACCTAAATTGGGATTTGGGTCGTGACATTACCCCTACCTAATGCAGGTAGAGAGGATGTTTCCAATAGACCCTCGGCTCAGGAAGGGCAAGAAGAAGAAGAGGGAAGCAAGGAAGGAAGAAAGATGGAAGAAAAAAAGATAAACAATATCCAATAATAGCAACACGGAATACAATACCTGAGGCGAACAAAACCACACACCATAATAAAAATCAATGAATAAAAGGGAAACGCATGCTACTAAGCCTATCGGTTAGCACTATAAACTACCTACTAACCCTCTACCTTAATCCTCGACCTCCACACCCTCTTATCAAGTGTCATGTCCTCAGTCAGCTTAATCAGCGCCATGTCCTCCCTAATTATTTCTCCCCAGTACTTCTTAGCCCTACCTCGACCCCTTCTCAAACTCTCCATGCCAACCTCTCACACCTCCTGACAGGGGCATCAGTGCTTCTTCTCCTAACAAGTCTGAACCATCTCAACCGCGACTCCCGCATCTTGTCCTCCACGGAGGCTACTCCCACTATGTCCCGGATAACTTCATTCTTAATTCTATCTCGCCTGGTACAACCACACATCCATCTCAACATCCCCATCTCTGCTACTCTCATCTTCTGCACGTGGGAGTTCTTGAGTGGCTAACACTCAGCCCCATACAACATAGCGGGTCGAACCACCACTCGATAAAACTTAACCTTAATTCCTAACGGCACACTCTTATCACATAGAACACTAGAAGCGAGCCTTCACTTCATCCACCCCGCTCTGATGCAATGTGTGACATCTTCGTCAATCTCCCCGTTACCCTGGACAATAGACCCGAGATACTTAAAACTCGCTCTCTTGGGGATAACTTGAGCATCAAGATTAACCTCTATGTCTGCATCATGGGTCTCACTGAATTTGCACTCCTAGTATATTGTCTTGGTTCTACTTTGTTTGAAACCTTTAGACTCCAAGGCCTATCTCCAAACCTCCACCCTTGCGTTAACTTCGCTACGCATGTCGTCAATCAACACTATATCATCGGCAAATAGCATGCACCAAGGCACCTCCCCTTGGATGTGACCCGACAGTAGATCCATCACCAAGGCAAATAAAAATGGGCTATGAGCCGATCCCTGGTGCAACCCCATCACCATAGGGAAAAGGTCTGAGTCACCACCCACAGTCCTCACCTAAGTCTTAGAATCATCATACATATCCTTAATCACCCTAATGTATGCAATCGAAACTCCGCTAACCTCCAAACACCTCCACAGGACCTCCCTCGTAACTTTATCGTATGCCTTCTTAAGGTCAATAAACATCGTATGTAAATCCTTCTTCCTTTCCCTGTACTGCTCCACTAATCTCCTTACCAGATGAATCGTTTTCGTAGTCGAATGCCCTGACATGAATCTAAACTGATTCTTGGAAATAGACACTCACTTTCTCACCCTGGCCTCCACCACTCTCTCCCAAACCTTCATAGTGTGACTCAATAACTTGATATCTCTATAATTGTTGTAATTCTGGATATCATCCTTGTTCTTGTAAAGTGGAACCATCGTACTCCACCTCCATTCTTCGGGCATCTTCTTTGCCATAAAAATAACATTAAACAGCCTATTGAGCCACTCCAAACCTGCCAGCCCCGCGCTCTTCCAGAATTCCACCGGGATTTCGTCTGACCCCGTTGATCTTCCCATGCACATCTTACGCATCGCTCCTTCCACCTCCTCTACCGTAATCCGCCTACAAGCCCAATATCCTGCCGACTCTCGGAGTGCTCCAACTCACCCAGCATAATGCATCTATCCCCCTCATCATTCAACATTTTGTGGAAGTATGTTTGCCATCTTCTCCTAATGAGTTCCTCATCCATCAACAGTTTACCATCCTCGTCCTTGATGCACTTGACTTGGTCTAAGTCACGGGCTTTCCTCTCCCTCACCTTGGCAAACCGGTACAACCTCTTGTCCCCACCTCCAGAATAAAACAACAAATTGCAAGAAATAATTACACCTCCAGGAAATAAGCCAACAACGTTCAGAATTTACCAATCCTTAAGTCCAAAAGCGAAAATCGTAAAGCTAACATAGCTCAGGGAAACGTAAACACATAGGTTGTTGCGGCGTGCAACCCGATCCCACCGTACATCTCATATTCCTCCCTTATTTCCTCATGATAACATAAAAACAATAAATATATATAAAAGTGTTGCGGCGCGCAAACCCGATCCCACCATATTACAATATCTTAATCATAGTTAACCCTTATACCACCACAACAATCCACCGTTATTACACCTATTGCAGCGTGCAAATCGTTCCCACTGTATAGTATAGATTCACCCTTATTCCACCTCAACATATCACCCTTATTTCACTTGTTGCGGCGTGCAACCCGATCCCGCCATATCAATATCAAGTACTTTGTATGCCCAGTAAATTCACAATCCAAATCATAGAAAACCCTTCAAAATTACCTAAGAACCAAACCGAAACAAATAGGAAACTTGTACACCATGAAAGTTCACATAAATAGTACTACACAACAAGACCAGTTCTAAATTGACAACTAAAAGGTACAGATAAACCAGCTTAAGCAAATAGTAGGAGATTATGAAACTATGGAAAGAACTAATATCATGGACAGGTGGAAACAATGACTAACATGTAGAAATTAGGCATGTGAACATAATTAGAGAATGTAATAATTAAGACACGGAAAGAGAAAATATAAGAAAAGAGAAAAATAGCGAAAACAGATAATTTGGCGGAGCATAAGCACTCGTCACCTCACATATACGCCGCTAACGTGAAATTCACATAACAAATAGTCTAAGGGTTCCTAATTCCCTCAAATTAAAGTTAGACACAACACTCACCTTGCTCCAAAAACCTCTCACTGCTCAATCAGAACTTTGCCTCTCAAACATGCATCCAGACCAATAGAATCTCGCCAATTACCAACCAAATGATTCAAATTAATCTTTAGGAACTACCCACGATTGCAAAGAATTCAATTTAGGCCATTTTTTAAAAAGTCAACAAAAGTACACACCTGGGCCCGCTTGGTCAAAACCCAAAACCCGATTACCCATTCATCCCCGAGCCTGGTTATGTAATTTATTTTGGAATCCAACCTCAATTTGAGGTCTAAATCCCCAATTTACCAAGTCCCTAGTTTCTACCCAGAACCCCCCGAATTCCACCATGAAAACTCTAGATTTTAGGTTGAAAACTTGTGACATGTAGTGAAAGATAGAAAGGAAAAAGGTTAGAATCACTTACCAATGATTTGGAGAAGACAGAGTCTTGGAATAATTGCCTCTGAGGTTTTAGGTTTTGAAAATTTGAAGAATGAACCAAAAATCTCGTCTAAGTCTCATTTTGATCAGTTGCATATCACAGTTGCGTCCTTTGTGAACCCGCAAATGCGAAAAATGTCCTAGGCCTGCTATCATCGCAAATGTGAAAAAGTGTTCGCAAATACGGACATGTGAGGATCACAAATGCGACTCTATGCTTCGCAAATGCGAAGGTCCATCCCCAGCCCCATTTCTTGCAAATGCTATGGTCTCTTCGCAAGTGCGAGGCTCGCATTTGGTGAGCCAGATATCGCAAATGTGAAATCTGCAGACCTGATGCACCAGCTATGATTTTTTAAGTTGAATTCACTCCGTAGCCTATTCGAAACTCACTCGAGCCCTCGGGGCTTCAAACCAACTATGCACACAAGTTTAAAAACATCGTACGAACTTGCTTGTGCGATCAAATCGCCAAATAACACCTAGAACTACGAATTGAACACCAAATCTAATGAAATTTTCAAGAAAACTTTGAAACTTTTATTTTCACAACTGGATGTCCGAATCACGTCAAACCAACTCCGTTTTTCATCAAATTTTTAGACAAGTCATAAATATGGTATTGGACCTATATCGGGCTCCGAAACCAAAATAAGGACCCTTTATTCAAAAAGTCAAACATTGGTTAAACATTTCAAATTCATTAAGCCTCTAACTTTCAAATTTTGACAAAGTCCGATATCTCGGGCTAGGGACTTCCAAATTCGATTCTGGGCATACCCCGAAGTCCCAAATCACGGAATGAACCATCGGGATTGTCATAACACGAATCCAGGTCCGTTTACTTAAAATGTTGACCGAAGTCAACTCAAAATAAAGTTTTTAGGAAAAAGTTCTTATTTTTCTTAGTTATTAACGTAAAAGCTTTACGGAAAGACGCCCGGACTACGCACACAAACAGAGGAAGGCTAAAACATGATTTTTAAGGCTTCATATCACGAAATTAGGTTTTAAAACATGAGATGACCTATCGGGTCATCACATTCTCCAACTTTAAAAAAATTGTTCGTCCTCGAGCGGACATAGAAAAGTACCTGAACTAGTGAAAAGGTGTGGATATCTACTTCACGTATCTGACTCGGACTCCCATGTAGATGCCTCGACGAGCTGACCTCTCCACTGCACTCGAAACGAAGGGTAACTCTTCGACCTCAACTAACGAATCTGGCAGGCTAGAATAACTACCGGAGCCTTCTCGTAAGTCAAATCATTGTCCAAATGGACAAAGCTAAAATCTAACACATGGGACGGATCACCGTGATACTTCCGGAGCATGGACACATGGAATACCAGATGAATTGATGATAATCCCGGTGGCAATGCAAGCCTGTAAACCACCTCTTCCACTCACTCCAGAATCTCAAAAGGTCTGATATACCTAGGGCTCAACTTTCTCTTCTTTCTGAAACTCATTACACCATTCATGGGTGATACCCGAAGCAACACTCTCTCCCCGATCATGAATGCAACATCACGAACTTTGCGGTTGGCATAAATCTTATTCCTGGACTGAGTTGTGCGAAGTCGATCCTGAATAATCTTGACCTTATTCAAGGCACCTTGTACTACGTCTGTACCAAATAACCAAGCCTCCCCCGGTTTGAACCACCCAACCGGCTACCGACACCACCTACCATATAATGCCTGATAGGGAGCCATCTGAATGCTCGAATGGTAGCTGTTGTTGTAGGAGAACTTTGCAAGGGTCAAGAACTGATCTCACGATCCTCAGAAGTCTATAACATGCACGAAGCATATCCTCCAATATATAGATAATGCGCTCGGATTGTCCGTCCGTCTGAGGATGAAACGTTGTGCTCAACTCAACCCGCATGCCCAACTCACGATATATTGATCTACAGAAGTGTAAGGTGAACTGCGTACCTCAATCAGATATGATAGACACGGGCACACCATGAAGATGGATGATCTCGTGGATATAAATCTCTGCCAACTGCATCGAAGAATAGGTAACTGCCACAGGAATGAAATGCGTTGACTTGGCCAGCCTATCCACAATGATAGAAATGACATTGAACTTCCTCGGAGTCCGTGGGAGTCCAACAACGAAATCCATACTGATACGCTTCCACTTCCACTTAGGAATCTCTATCTTCTGAAGAAAACCACCAGGTCTTTGATGCTCATACTTTACTTTATGACAATTTAGACACTGAGCTACATAAGAAACTATATCATTCTTCATCCTCCTCCACCAATAATGCTACCGTAAGTCCTGATACATTTTGGCGGCGCCCGGATGAATGGAATACCGGGAACTGTGGGCCTCCTCAAGAATCAACTCACGAAGTCCATCCACATTAGGCACACAAACACAACCTTGCATCCTCAAGACTCCATCATCTCCAATAGTAACCTGCTTGGTACCATTGTGCCGCACTGTGTCTCTAAGGACAAACAAACTAGGGTCGTCATATTGCCGATCTCTGATGCACTCAAACAAAGAAGACCGAGCGACTGTAGAGGCTAGAACACAGCTGGGCTATGAAATATCCAACCTCACAAACTGGTTGGCTAAAGTCTAAACATATGATGCAAGTGGCCTCTCACAGACTAGAATGAACGCAAGACTGCCCATACTCGCTACCTTTCTACTCAAGGCGTCGGCCACCACATTGGCCTTCATGGGATGATACAAGATGGTGCTATCATAGCCTTTCAATAGCTCCAACCACCTTATCTACCTGAAATTGAGATCCTTTTGCTTGAACAAATACTGGAGGCTCTGATGATCCGTGAAAACCTCACACGACATGCCGTAAACATAGTTCTTCCAAATCTTCAGCGCATGAACAATGGCTACCAACTCTAAGTCATGGACATGGTAATTATTCTCAAGAAACTTCAACTTCCACGATGCATATGCAATCACCATGCCCTCCTACATCAATACTGCACCGAGCCCAACATGGGACGCATCACGATATACCGTATAAGATCCTGAACTTGTGGGCAAAACCAACACCGACGCTGTAGTCAAAGTAATATTGAGATTTTGAAAGCCCGCCTCACACTCGTCTGGTCATTTGAACGGGGCATCATTCTGATTCAACCAGGTCAACGGGGCTGTCGCGCCCCCTTTTTCTCGTGAAATCAGGTTTCAACATTTGACAACTCCTTTTGAGAAGGGAAAGGAATCGGTTATTGAGAGTGTCGCCACCTAACGGATTAAGGTACGTTAGGGAACCTATTGCAAATGACTCTAGTTATGCTAGCTGCGTCACCAAAGATCGAGTAAGGGCTCAAATTACCTCTAGGGGAATGTGTTAGGCACCCCTCGAGGTCCATAACGGTGGGTCCCCGCCGAACTTAACTTATGTGAATTAGTCTGATAAATAAAGCGGAGGAATTATTTAATAGGGATGGGGGTCCTATGTTTTTTAGCCTATAGGATCACACCGTGCAACATAAATAATACTTCGTAACTCCTCCAAGACGGGGGTATTACTCATATTATTCAGCAGGCACAGACTATCATCTCCTGCTACCCGATTACTATCTTTAAGTTTTTACCTAAAACGCTCTAATCAATTATAACTCATGTCCTATGCGTGCACTCCCCGTCCCTTACCTATAGTCCTGGAGGCATTGGGGCCTCTATTTTTTGGATGGTTCTAGACTCAACCTAGGTTACTCAAAATTATAAAACTAAGCAACATACAAAACATATTGGACTTTTCATACAGAGGCAGATAAAAGCTCAATTTTGTAATGACCCGAGCTCTAGTGCGTCGTTTGGCGGCCTAAGGACATTAGCAACTTCATTTCAGAATGACTTATAGGCGTGGTCGGAATTGAATTTCAGGAAGTTCGGAGTCGAATTGTAAAGAAAATTCTCATTTCGGAAGCCTTAAGTTGGAAGAATTGACTGAGATTCAATTTTTGAGTAAACGACCTCAGAATCAGAATTTAAAGGTTCCAGTAGATTCATATGATAATTGGGGACTTGGGCGTATGTTCGAAGCGGGTTTTGGATGACCCGGGAGCGTTTCAGCGCATATTGTGGAAGTTAGTAATTTTGAAGAAATTTCATAAGTTTGGGTTGAAGTGCATTTCAGTGTTATTGATGACCGGTTGGGATTCTGAGTCCGGGAATAGCTCTGTATGGTGATTCTGGAGTGAGGAGCGCAATCGGAAGTGAATTCGGAGGTTCGTAGGTCATTTTGGAGTCATTTGGCTAAAGATAGAAAATTTGAAGGTTTTGAGGAATTGAACCGGAAGTGAAAATTTTGATACTGGGGTCCAATTCCGATTCTGAAAGTTAGAACAGGTCCATAATGTTGAATGTGACTTCTGTGCAAAGTTTGGGATCAATCGGACGTGATTTGATAGGTTTCGGCATCAAATATAGAAGTTGGAAATTATAAAGTTCATTCAGCTCGAGTGCAATTCATGGTTTTCGCATTGTTTGATGTGATTTGAGGCCTCGAGCAGGTCAACATTATGTTTTGGAACAGGTTGGTGTGATTGGACAGGGTCCCGGGGGCCTCGGGTGGATTCCAGATTGAATTTGGAATTTGAGAAAAAGCTAAGGTTGCTGGTGTCTGGTGTGACCACACCTACAAGGTTGGCCGCAGGTGCGGTCTTGGTGTCGCAGAAGCGAATTTGGCTAGGCTTGGATGGGGGCGCAGGTGCAGTGCGACTCCCGCAGAAGAGAGACCGCAGGAGTGGTCCGGGCTCCGCAGATGTAGGCATGGTCGTGTTAGCTGAGACCGCACCTGCGATGGAATTTTCGCAGGTGTGAAGCCGCAGATGCGGCAGGTGGACCGCAGGTGCGAGAAAGCAGGCTGGGCAGTGTGTTATTTTAAGACGAGGGTTTGGCTGAATTTCATTTTTATTTCGACCATGGTAGTCGATTTTGGATCAATGTGTAGTGCCGCCTTCATCAACTAGTAGAGGTAAGTGCTTACTTCCCAATTTTTGAGTTAAATACATGATTATATGCGGATTTGGGAGTGAGAATTTGTAGAAATTATGGGATTTGGGAGTAAACCTAGAATTTGTATTTTTGGATTTTGACCGCGATTTTGGGCATGAAATTGAGAGTAAATTATATATTTGAATTTGTGAAGTTATGGGTAATCTTTCTCTTCAAAAAATTTCGGAATCCGTACATGTGGGCCTGAGGCAATTTGTCAACGTTCCGAGTGGAGTTGGGAATTTATATAAATTGGATTGATATAAGTAGTAGACTATATTTTCATTGGTTGGCCCACTATTTGGATAGTTTTGGGCGTGGTGTATTAATATGAGACGTCGGAAGGGTTTGGAGGCCACTTATGAATCTTCCGAGCGAGGTAAGTCTCATTTCTAACCTTATAAGAGGGAATTATCTCAATAGGTGAAATAATTAAATATGTGCTACTGTGTGTGGGGGCTACGTACATACGAGGTGGTGAGAGTTCGTGCGTAGCTACTATTATGTTTATGTCCGGGTAGTCTAGGACCCAAAAACATATTTTATTTGTCGTACTTGTAACTTTACTGACGAATTTAAAAATTTTTAAACCTTATCCAACTTGGAAAATGAATTTCTAGAAATGATTTAAATACCGTCTTCATGACCATTAAAAAGAGAAATTGTCATTTTCTTGGGTAATTGTTTTCCCGATATAGTCGGAGTGGACTATTTGAATGTGTATGCTTATGTGTGACCGCTTCAATATTTATATTCTGCGAGCAGGGCGATTTATTCCACTACTCTCATGGGAGTGGTCCATACATCACAGCAGGTTAATAGATGCATCTATGATTCGCGTCGTTCGATCCTTCGGCACTGCAAAATTTACATTTATGTTGGTTCGGCCCGTTCGACCCTCGGCATTTCCTGCGCATGATACTTGCTGGATACCATCTGTGATTTGACCTGTTTAATTGTCTTAAGATATGAGTGGTTAACCAAGATGACAGAAACTGGGATTTATAATTCATAAAAGAAGTCGTCCTTTCCTGCTATTATATGTTATTTGATAGCAACATCCGTGTTTTACATCACACTTGATTATATTAATTTGACCTCTAGTAAGTGTCAAAGTCAACCTCTCGTCACTACCTCTTCGAGGTTAGGCGGGATACTTACTGGGTACATGTTGTTTTTGTACTCATGCTACACTTGTTGTGCATTTTGTTGCACAGGTACATGTATATCTAGTGGCCCCGCTTGGCGTCGTGGCATGGTTGATATGGTAACTTGGGTGAGCTGCACCTATCGAGACGATCCGCAGCCAGCAGAGTCTCCTTCAGCGTATTGAGTTGTACTTTCTTTACTGTCTCGTTTGTATTCTAGACGGTTATTGTATTTCATTTGGGTTTTCTTAGAAATTGCTCATGCACTTGTGACACCGGGTTTCGGGAGGTATTTGTTAATTGAGGTGTTAAAACATTGTTATTTACTCAGTAAATTTTTATCAATTTTTATATAATGAAATGAAAAGTAACGATTTCAAAATAATAAAATAGGAACTTAATTAGCTAATGAGTGTTGGCTTGCCTGATTGTGGTCTCCGGCGCCATCACGACCTTAATGGATTTTTGGGTCGTGACAATGTGGTATTAGAGCACTAGGTTCCCTTAGGTCTCATGAGTCATGAGCAAGTCTAGTAGAGTTTTACGGATCGGTACGGAGACGTCTGTACTTATCTTCGAGAGGCTACATGGCTGTTAGGAGTACGTCACTTCTTGATTCCTTATCATGCGGTTTGATTCCTTTGAGGCTTATGCCTACATTTCATCCTACTCTATATTATGCGTCGCAAAGCGTTTGCTATAAATCGGGAATTTGAGGAATTTTAATGGTAATACAGATGAGGTGTGGGATGTTTCTCCCTGCGTAGTTGTTTGGATATTGTCGTCTCCTTGTGGAAGGATATTCTGTCATTTCAGCTCGGTAGCTGCACTTCTGAGAGTTTTGAGGTTATGCACAGATTTACTATTATTCTTATCATTGGTTATCGCACGGTATTGATGTCGTGGTAGGATGCTTTCTCGTGTGTTGGGACAATGAATGACTTGGAAGAAGGTCTCCTCAAAGCATGATTCCGAGATTTCAGTATTTTATTTCCGGCGGAGGAAAGACAATGGACTATTAATGATCAGGTTCGGGTTGATAGAGTAATGAGACTTGGTGTTTTCAAGTGAGGTGGAGTCTTCATCTGTGATGTAGTATCGTCGTCTTCGATCGAATAGAATGTGTTAAGTTCGCCGGTGCCAGTGTTTCTTTGGTTGCATTTTGTCAGAGTATTGTGAAGTAGCATTGAAAAAGTGGCTGTCATAGATCGTGGTGTGCGGTGGTTCTGGATTGAATAGGTATTTCTAATGTAGGCGGCTCACAAAAGATGATCTTCGGAAAGGTTTTAAGTTGTGGTGATCTGCTAGTTTAAGTGCTACAGAGAATGATATTGATTAGAGGCAACAACTGGGCAGCATACGATGGGGAAGGACATGTGAGAAGTGTCAGGTGGTAGATAAGTTTCTGGAAGGCCTGGTGTAGGAAGCAAAACCAAGTAGTAGCTTAAAGGGGGAGTTTGACCAAAGTGGGAGAGTGGCAATGTAGCATATGAGTTCTGTGGTAAGATAGATGTACATCTTGAGGAGAAGTTTGGAGCGATTTGAGAAATTTAGTGGACAGTGGTTGGGTCCACGGGCTTAAATTGAAATATTGGCTATTTTGCGGAAGATTTAGATACAACAGAGGGGAGTTGTTATGAAGAAGGATGCAACATAGTTGTGAATTAGAAGATATTGTCAAATTAGTAGATTTACATGAGGAGCGGACGTACTGGTAAAGTTGGTAAATGAGAACGGGTGTAGGATGGGGTATTTATGTCGTAGAGATTGTGCAGTACATCGTCGTTGGAAGGTGTCAGTTTGTAATTTTTCGCAGGTGGATTATCTTCTGTGAGCAGGTCAGTGGTTGCATGGTTGGCAGAGTTTTCGCGAGGGATTTTACCGATTATTCAGCAAGAGGTCAGATATGAGAATGTGGTTAATGAATCAGAGTGCTTGTGAAATGCTAACGGAAGGATCTCAAGGAATTTGGCGAGTTGGTTATGCAGGAGCATGTCAACAATGAAGGAATATTCTTTGTGAGTTCCAGATTTGTGTAATAGCGGCTTCAGGCTAGGTGGGAGAGTTCTACCGCCTACGATTGGGTTGCATGGGTATCTACTGGTTACAATTCTGGTCATCGGCATATTAGTGGGTTATTACATCGAAGGGAAGAAGACATGAGTAGTAATTGAGCATAGGATTTGATAAGTGTGTGCAAAGGTTGGACTTATGGAATCAGGTTTAGGCTTTGAATAGATTTAGGATTTATGCTTAGTACAGAGGTAATTTGCAAGGGAAGTAATTCAGCCAGGTGCTTATTCAAGATGGGTTTTCAGGTACCAGCGAAGTTGTGGAGTTGATTATATTCGGGACCAAGCCAGAGTGGGTGACTCTCAACATCAGTCCTAGTAGATCCAAAGGTTAGAATGTGGTGTCTAAGGATTTCAAGCCCACGGTATGGTTAAGAATTGAGCTTTCGCAGCATAATTTTGAGAAAGAGAATATGGGTGGAGTGCTCTATGTTATCTTCGGCTTGCGATGTAGCATTGGAGGGTATGAGATGATCCGTGGGATTTGAGACAGCATGGTCTCGTGATATAAGGTCACACAAGATGAGTGTGAATTTGGGTTCACAATGTGTTGGACAAAGCTATTGTTATTTCCTAAGTCAAGTTAAAGATAAATTAGAAGAATATAGATTGGTTAGCCATGGTTGAAATGGCACATTTACGGCAGTGATCGGTTCCTTCACCGTGATTAAGTTATGCATGTGATTTTTGACGGTGCGTGCGAGTGCTTGTCAGCCGCCGCAACTGATTTTATTTGGAAGTATTCAAGTATTATGGCCTGTCATGGGTAGGCAGATCCCGGAAGGATTGTGGTGGTATAGACCATTACTTGAGGATTTGCATATTTGGTGATTATGAGAAATCACTCGTATGTTGTTATGGTTATCTTGAATTGAGTTAAGTAAAAGGTTTGTATATGATGAAGTGTTTACCCTATTAGTGGTTCAGGAGTTATGACGAGATTCCTATGCGATTGCATATTGGCATGTTAGGTGTAGTGAACGATATGAAATTTGGAAGCGAGGATCAAGGTTACAGTTCGGTGTTGGCAAGGATGTCATGAGCTCAGATGAGCAAGGAAAGGTATTTGGATGTTTAGAGTAAGCCGGTATCATCTTCAGCGTCACCTGAGATCGGTGGTGGTGTAAGAGGCTTTGTGTTCTGGTTGCAGGTTTCTTGGTTGGCTTTACAACATTAGTGTGACCGGTGGCATGGATGTGCAGACTTGCTACCTTGTGTGGAAGGTCGTGGGAGTGTGACCTCGGGAAGATTCTATAAGTGTGATATGTAGTCACTTAATTGATTGAAGATTTAGACCATGTATAAAGGATGTGGTGGTTTTGCTTATTTGGGAATTTATGCCTGGAGGGCGCTCGGTTCATTTGGTTGCAGAATGAGGAAGTTTGCTCCGGCTATGATGGTTGTTCTTGCATGTTATGAGAAAAAGTGGGTTAGCATGGACCCAGGTAAGACTATTAGCTTAGTTCGGTGCGAGCAGAATCGGCTCAAGAGTTGTGAATGGATTTAAATATGATTGTGGGCTTCATGTGAGTCAACTGTGTTCATTTCAGTATAGCGCTTCTGAAGGAGGGATATTGGGACATTAGATGTTGTTCCATCTTCGCCCATTTCATGTAATGTTATGTTGTGCCATGTGAGTTGTGAAACGGCTTGATAGTTTCTTAAGTGTTGAGGTTCCGTGTAGTGATGATGTTATGTGAGCAGGATAGCTCTTGAGATTCAGAATATGCATACATCTCAACTGTTCTTGAGTTTTGTAGCATATGGCTCTATCAGTCTCCCCAGGGTAGTAGTATGCACTTAGCGTGCTTGTGACTGAAATTCGATATTTTGTGGTAATGAGTAATTTAGCTCGGTGTGTATCTCCTTACGTGAATTTTATGTTATTTGGATTGGGTGGCACGCCGCCACGGTTATGTTATTTGGATCGGGTGGCACGCCACCACGGGCATGTTATCTGGATCGGGTTGCGCGTCGCAACAGTGTGATGTTGAGTACGGTTCCCTATAACTATTTTCTTATGTTTTGCTTCCTATTTCCTGAGGAAGGTCCATATTAGTTGTGTGAGTTGAGTAGTCCCTTCGTGAGTCATTTCTTTATGTATCATGTTCGAGTTATTTCCTATTGGCGCATTGTGGCATGATGTGAGACTGTTGGTCATGTCTGGGGTGACTTGTTGTTTGAGAAATTCATACTGGGTGAGACGAGATTATTGGATCAGGGATCAGTGCGATAAGATTATGTGAAGTATATTAAAGGACAAATACCATTATTTGGTTCGTAATGAGGTAATGATTCTAGTCAAGAGGAGAGATTCAATGATTTGTTGACTCTGGAGTTGGTTATAAATTTCTACACATCTTCTCTGTTGTGTCGGTATCGTAAGCATTATAGCAGGACCTATATATATGTCATGAGGTGCATTAGGAGCATTAGATTCGTGGAATTTTGGCTATTAAGATCAGGGAATGTCATTATGGTTAGATGACGAATTATGCGGTGTATGGTGATAATTCAGCGGAGGAATGCAATCATATTCTGGCACCTCGTGTAGTGATTAATTCGGTGTTCATATATTGGAAACACGCCTGGCAGAGAATTTCGGGTGTTGGAACTGGGTTCTAAGATTATTGTATGGATAAAAGAAGATATCTTCGGATTTGATCGAGCTAATGCGCTCAGCTGAGTGATGGCAGCACAAGTAGGTGCACGAAGTGTTAAATGGTAATTTCAGATAACTCCAAAGAAGTTCTTAGCACGTTCGAGGACGAACGTAGGTTTAAGTGGGAGAGAATGTAATGACCCGATCGATTGTTTTTAGCTCTAGCGCGTCATTTGTAAGTTTGAGTCCATGATCAGCTTCATTTCAGGTATTATGACTTGTAGGCATGGTCGGAACTGAATTTCTAGAAGTTCGGAGTCTAATTGAAAAGAAAATTCTCATTTCAGAAGCCTTAAGTTAGAAGAATCGACTGAGATTGGATTTTTGAGTAAACGACCTCAGAATCAGGAATTGAATGTTCCAGCAGGTTCGTATGATGATTCCGAACTTGAGCGTATGTTCGGAGCGGGTTTTGGACGACCCGGGATCGTTTCAACGCATATTGTGGAAGTTAGTAATTTGGAAGAAATTTCCTAAGTCTGGGTTGAAGTGCATTTCAGTGTTATTGATGTCCGTTTGTGATTTGGAGTCTGGGGATAGCTCTGCATGGGGATTCTGGAGTTAGGAGCGCGATCAAAAGTGAATTCGGAGGTCCGTAGGTCATTTTGGAGTCATTTGGCTAAAGATATAAAATTTGAAGGTTTTGAGGAATTGAACCGGAAGTGAAAATTTTGATATCGGGGTCAGATTCTGATTCCGAAAGTTGGAACAGGTCCGTAATATTAAATGTGACTTGTGTGCAAAATTTGGGGTC
This sequence comes from Nicotiana paniculata, assembly GCA_005239505.1. Taxonomy (NCBI): domain Eukaryota; kingdom Viridiplantae; phylum Streptophyta; class Magnoliopsida; order Solanales; family Solanaceae; genus Nicotiana; species Nicotiana paniculata. Next base: position 58,063 of record ML327112.1, read on the forward strand.
AATCGGACATGATTTGATAGGTTTCGGTATCGAATGTAGAAGTTGGAAATTTTAAAGTTCATTAAGCTTGAATTTGGGTGGGATTCATGGTTTTGGCATTGTTTGATGTGATTTGAGGCCTCGAGCAGGTCCACATATGTTTTGGAATAGGTTGGTGTGATTAGACGGGGTCCCAGGGGCCTCGGGTTGATTCCGGGTGGTTAACGAATTGAATTTGGAATTTCAAAAAAAAACTAAGGTTGCTGGTGTCTGGTGTGACCGCACCTGTGAGGTTTTGGCCGCAGGTGCGGCCTTGGTGTCGCAGAAGTGGATGTGGCTGGGGGCGCAAGTGTGGAGCGACTCCCGTAGGAGGAGTACGGGCTCCGCAGATGCGGGCGTGGTCGAGTTAGCTTAGACCGCACCTGTAATGGAATTTTCGCAAGTGCAGAGCCGCAAATGCGAAAAAGCCTGTTGGGCAGTGTGTTATTTTAAATGAGGGTTTGGCTCAATTTAATTTTTATTTCGACCATGGGAGCTGATTTTTGAGCAATGTGGAGTTCCATCTTCATCAACTAGTAGAGGTAAGTGCTTACTTCCCAATTTTTGAGTTAAATACATGATTATATGCGGATTTGGGCATGAGAATTTGTAGAAATTATGGGATTTGGGAGTAGACCTAGAATTTTTATTTTGGATTTTGACCGCGATTTTGAGTAGGAAATTGAGAGTAAACTATATATTTGAGTTCGTGAAGTTATGGGTAATATTTCTCTTCGAAGAACTTCGGAATCCGGACACGTGGGTCCGAGGGAAATTTTGTCAACATTCCGAGCGGAGTTGGGAATTTATATAAATTGAATTGGTATAAGTATTAGAGTATATTTTCATTGGTTTGCCTGTTATTTGGATAGTTTTGGGCGTGGTGCATCAATGTGAGTCTTCGGAAGGGCTTGGAGGCCAGTAATGAATCTTCGGAGCGAGGTAAGTCTCCTTTCTAACCTTATAAAAGGGAATTGTCCTCATAGGTGAAATAATTAAATATGTGCTACTGTGTGTGGGGGATACGTACGTACGAGGTGACGAGAGTCCGTGCGTAGTTACTATTATGCTTATGTCCAGGTAGTCTAGGACCCAAAAGCATGTTTTATTCCCATATTTGTAACTTTACTGACGAATTTAAAACTTTTTAAACCTTATCGAACTTGACAAATGAATTTCTAGAAAAGATTTAAATACCGTCTTTGTGACCATTAAAAAGATAAATTTTCATTTTCTTGGGTAATTGTTTCCCCGATATAGTCGGGGTGGACTGTTTGAATGTGTATGCTTATGTGTGACCGCTTCACAATTTATATTCCGCGAGCGCTATGATTTCTTCCACTACTCTCATGGGAGCGGGACGTACGTGATCACGCTCAACTATGTCTTATAAAAGACTAAGCGGGCGTTGCAAATATAATCCGAGGTATTATGCCCAGAGTCGATCCGATAAAAAATTTACGTATCAACAGGCTTTAGAATACGCAACTTTTACTAAATCAATTCTCTCAAGACTTTTTAATATAAATTGGTGATGTTTTACTAATTCTACTGACAATAATAATGACTAACAATTACTAACAATGTGTTGTAAACAATTATGATAAAGGTCTAAGGCTATGGTTTCCCC
>MDKI01208076.1:0-65695 GCA_005239505.1 Nicotiana paniculata
CAAGTCATCGATACTGACATGGCTTATAACGTGATCATTGGAAGGCCGTGGATCCACGACATGTAAGCGATACCCTCCACGTTGCATCAGGTAATTAAATTCCCCTCTGGATGGGGGATTCAACAAATCAAAGGCGATCAGCAGACCGCAAGAAATATAAACTCTGTGGTACACTACAACAAGAAAATAGAGGTGGAAGAATTACGAGATAAGGTAATCTCCCGAGCAGGTAGCGCGTCCCAAATGGACATTGAAGAAATTACTACCCAAATAGGTATGGAAGGTATTATTGTTGAAACAGGTACAAAAGAAAATACCTACGAGAAGGAGAATCAAGTTATCACGGAAGGTGTACCATACCACATAGATGCAGATTCCAGACCGGACGTCATTCGTGAACCGGAGGAAGATAAGCACATCAAAACAACTACGGAAGAGCTCGAAGTTGTTCCATTATCCGAACAAAAGCCTGAGCAAAAAGTGTATATAGGCACGAGGCTAGGCCCCACTCGAAGAGGTAAGTTGATTGATTATTTAAAGGCTAACGCAGACTGCTTTGCGTGGTCCCACTCAGATATGACAGGCATCCCACCAGAAGTAATGACTCATAAACTAAATAAAGATCTATCCTTCATACCTGTTAAGCAGAAGAAAAGGAAGCAAGGAACATTTAAGAACCAAGTGATCGATGAAGAGGTACAGAAACTCTTGAAGATTGGTTCGATACGAGAGGTAACGTACCCTAACTGGTTAGCAAACACCGTGGTAGTACCTAAAAAGAATGGAAAGTGGAGAGTATGCGTAGATTATACTGACTTAAATAAAACATACCCCAAGTAGATTATACATCTTGGAAAGACGATGGAAGTCTATATTGATGACATGTTGGTAAAATCAACACAAGCACAATACCATTTCCAGCATCTATCTACTGCTTTTGATATTTTACGCAAGTATAATATGAAGTTAAATCCAGAGAAATGCACTTTTGGAGTGCAATCAGGCAATTTTTTTATTTTCCTTGTATCAAACAGAGGAATAGAGGTAAATCCCGCTCAAATTAAAGCCATAGAGGAAATACCTGATATTTTAACAAATAAAAAGGAAGTTCAAAGAATGACAGGGAGAATAGCAGCTTTGGGTAGGTTTATTTCTAAGTCTTCTGAAAATAGTTTTAAATTCTTCTCAGTTCTCAAAAAGCAGAATTAGTTCGCCTTAGCTTTAATAATGGCATTTAGAAAATTACGACCCTATTTACAATGCCACGCAATCACCGTTGTGACCTCGTATCCTTTAGAAATATTCTGCATAAACAGGAATTGTCAGGAAGATTAGCCAAGTGGGCCATAGAATTAAGCAAGCATGAAATAATCAATTAGCCTAGGACTGCAATTAAGTCTCAAATACTAGTTGATTTTGTTGTTGACTTTAGTAATAGCATTGTATCTGAAGTAGAAAAAGAGTTACAACTCTTTAACGGTTTTAATCCAGGCCTATGGACCTTGTTCACCGATGGTTCTTCAAATATAAAAGGCGACGGCTTAGGCATAATCTTGATATCACCCACGGGTGAAAAGACACGGCAAGCTATCAAGTGTTGTCCTATAACTAACAATGAAGCAGAGTACGAAGTTGTTATTGTTGGGCTTGAACTCGCACGGGAGCTCTCAATCGAGCAAATTGTGATCAACAGCGACTCCCAACTGGTACTAAATTAGATATAGGGGACTTACATCGCTTGAGAGACTAGAATGCAACAGTATCTTGAAAAAGCACGAGAGCTCGTGAGACAATTCAAGACATGGAAGGTAACGCAAATACCTAGAGAGGAAAATGCAAAAGCAGATGCATTAGCTAACCTCGCAGCAGTCACGAAAGTAACGAAAAATGACAGTACAATTGTCGTTCAACTATTTTATTCAACAATAGACCAGGACAGGAATAAGGTAACTTTCAACAACCTAACCTTGGACTGGAGAAACGAAATTCTTAATTTTTTGCAGAATAGCACCGTACCTGAAGACAGGAAAGCAGCTCAAGCACTTCGCCGCAAAGCTGCACGATACTGCCTTATTCGCAACTCACTTTATCGCTAGATGTTCGGAGGACCCCTAGCTAAATGCATCGGACCTAACCAAACGGAATTTATGATGAAAGAAGTCCACGAAGGACACTGTGGAAATCACTCAGGGGAGAGATCCTTAGTGAAAACACTAATCAGATCTGGATACTATTGGCCTAAGATGGAAGAAGAAGCCGAGAATTTCGTATCCGAATGTGACAGATGCCAAAGCTTTGCCAATAACATGCATCGACCAGCGGAATTATTACATCCAATAATATCCCCATGACCTTTCATGAAATGGGTATGGAAATAGTGGGACCTCTTCCCACAACTAAAGGACAGGTACGGTTTTTACTCGTACTAACCGACTATTTTACAAAATGGGTAGAGGCAGAAGCGTTCAAACAAGTGCGAGAAAAGGAAGTTAAAAGCTTCTTATGGAGAAACATAATATGCCGCTTTGGAATACCAAAGGAAATTTTGTGTGATAATGGCCCACAATTCAAAGGCTCGCAAATCACAGAATTCTTCGAAAGTTGGCAAATCAAGCAGATCACTTCAACACTGTACCACCCCGTGGCTAATGGTCAAGCTGGGTCAACAAATAAGGTCAGCATCAACAATCTAAAGAAGCGGCTGGATAAAGACAAAGGAAATTGGCTTGATGAGTTACCAGCGGTACTATGGGCATACAGAACAACTTCAAAGATAGCCACGGGAGAAACTCCGTTCGCACTTGTTTATGGCTCAGAATCCTTAATACCCGTGGAGATTGGTGAACCAAGCATAAGGTTCTCAACAGCCATGGAAGGTGAAAATGACGACGAATTAAGGACCAACCTGGACCTGCTCGAACCACGGAGAGAAGCAGCATTGATACGGATGGCAGCTCAAAAACAAATCATAGAGCGTTATTACAACCGTAAAGCTCATCTCAGGTACTTTAAAATTGGGAACTTCGTCCTCAAAAAAGTCTTTCAATCAATGAAAGAAGCAGGTGCAGGAAAGCTAATCCAAACTGGGAAGGACCTTACAAAATCCGAGGCATAGCTGGGAAAGGCGCCTATGAGTTGGAAGATATGGACGGCAGAGTTCTACCAACAAGCTGGAACGTCATCCATCTAAAGAAGTCTTACTTCTAAAAGAAAAGAATACCCCCGTCAGGTGTCACAGGTTCGATTTTATTTTGAACATTTAAAAATTTTACTAACTTTTTTAGATGATAGGCACAAAGCTAACCCATCACCAGATAATGATACTAGACCTGCAAAGAAGCGAGGAAATAACACAATTCCCGGTCTAGGGTTACACTTTCTGATGGAAATTTTAAAAGGGTTAAGCAGTCATCATCTAAAAAACTATATACCTTCTAGTCCGGAATGTTTTTCCTTTTCAGGAAAATGACCACAAGGAAGGAATAATCAAGAGCTCGAGATTTTATTCTTCAAAGCTCAAACACTTGGGGGACTATACAGTATGGAAGGCTAAGACGAAGCAAAGAAGACTATCAGAAAGTCAAAGCTCGAGCCTGAAGACCCATCTACCCAACGAGACAAGTAACATGAGCAGAATCAAAAGAAATCAAAAGATCCATCCAAATACAAAAAGCAAAAACCTTCGAACATATTCAGGTTGAAAGGAAAAATATTAGTCACGAGAAAGAACTGTACATCTTTATACTTATTCAAAGTTGTTGTAACAAAAACAGTTAGGGGTAAAAGATCATCATCAATGTACTCATTCAAAAAATTGTTCTCAAATAAAACAGTTACGGATGAAAGATCTAAATCCTTATATTTGTTCAAGAAACTGTTATCAAATAAAAACAATTACGAATAAGAAAACATTTCCCTCGTACTTATTAGAAAACTGTTTTCAAAACAGTTGCGGGTAAAAACCCTAATCTTTATAAAAACTATTACTAGTAAAAAACAATTGTTTCCTTGTATTAATATCGAAAAACTGTTAAGAAATACAAGAGTACATGAAATCTGTTAAACAAAAACAGTTTCAAACATGAGTTTTAGACGATAACCAAACACATGCAAAATGTCATAGAAGTTCAAACAAAAAAAATTCCTTGGAAACATTATTAAACATGTGTAAAATTCCTATCACTCTATTGCATTATCATGAAGTTGGGACGTCTTCTTCATGTCAATTATAAAGGGTTCTCTTCCATAAGCTATGCCTATTACAAAAAGGCACACATTTGATATGACACCGTGCCTATTACAAAAAAGGTACGAGTAGTCTAAAGCATTCCCCATGCAAAACTCGAAGGTAAAACTAAAACCTCGAAAAATGAAGCATGCAAAAGACTTAAAGAGTGAAACAGAAACTCAACAAAAGTCGAACTAACATTTATATATTAAAACGACTAAAACTAAGTATTAACTTATACTTAGCCGTATAAATTTTTTATATACATTGTGGTGCCCCTAAGTTGTCATTTGGGGACTTAAAGGAAATCCAAATTTACCCCCGATGGGACTGGGGGTAACCACCAATTGATACAAAGAAAAAGAAAAAAAAGGGATAAACCAACTAAATCTTTTCAAGAGAGGGGTTGACTTCGGTGGCAGAAGGAGCGGGAGCAACTGGAGATGAAGAGGCATGAGCGGATGGAATCTCACCATCAGGTGAAGAGAGGTTATGACCTTGTTGAGCCTTCTCCATGGCTTCCTTAGTTTTGGCTATTTCAGCACTAAGGTCAAAACCCTCTTGATTCATTTCCATCAATGTGTCAAGGCGAGAATTCATATACGCCCAGCTCACATCGACAACAGCCACATATTCTAAATCTTGATAATCCTTTGCCCATACTTGAAGCTGAGCTCTCAATCCGTCCTTCTCCGCTTCCGCAGCTTCATGGGCGGCCTTAATGGAATAATCGACTCCTCTAAAGTTTGAGCTTTGTCTAAAGCCCTACGAAGGTCTTCTTGAGTACGAGTGAGTGATTGCACGAGCTCGCCTGAGTATTCCTCCTTCTTCCCCAACAAGGTCTTCAAGTCTCTAATCTTCTCTGAGGCACGGGACAGCTGCTCCGCGAACGAAGACTCCAGAACACTCTAATCTTTATCAGCTTGGCTGCAAGAAGCCCTCTCCACTGCCAGTTCTGCTGCCACGAGTCTTATCTGCCGCTTCAAGGTACTCCTTTCCACTCCTAAAGCATCCATGTCAATCCTTAGGCTATCATACTATGCTCTCAAATTATCAACATCAGCCTGCAACTCTTTTCTCTTGGTCCATGTTTGAAATCCTTTTCATAAGCTCCATGCCTATAAGGTTAATCTACAAGAAATAAACCGGTCAAATATGGTAAATCTCATATATGGGAGTGAAAGAGGATGACTTGCACCATACCTTTAAAGAAGTATGCACGACCTTATTGGCCCATGTAAGAGCATCGTGGCTGGCTAGCTTTGATTTCTCAGAGGGACATATCAAAGGCTTGAGCCACACTTCGGGCTCACCTGTTTTCTTGAAAAGGTTCCCCTCAGTTGGAACCTCTATTACCACATGCCACATCTCTCTGCTGGAAGACCCTACTTCCCTAACGGAAGGCATGGAAGCAGGCAGAGATGGAAAAGCAACAGGCACTGAAGGTTGAGGAGCTGGAGAAGCCACGGGCAAAGCAGCAGGCACAGAGAATTGAAAAGTTGAAGAAGTTACAGGCAAAGCAACAGGAAGTTAAAATAGCCAAAGGAACGGACGAAACAGCTTCTCTCAAAGAAGCAGGAAAGACAGCAGCCAAAGGGACGTCGTCAGGAGCAAGATCAACACCCTCGTGAATAGGGGAATGTGAAACATCATGAAGGACAGGGGGCTCAATCACAGACACGGAAGGCAAGGTTGAAGCTGTAAGCTCATCATCTAAAACCATTCGCCTTCTCCGTGGCCTGTGCACTGAAGCACCCTCTTCTTCCTCTTCTACGGAACGAGACTCACTATCTTCCTTTTCGAGGAAGATGAACCAACAATAATTTCCTGGGCCTGAGCCAAGGAAATCTTCGGGATAGATGAAGCAAACACCCCACGAGCAGAGAACCCTATTAAAAAGGGAAAAAAGTTAAACAAGAAAAAAAAGACTTGAGTAAGGAAAGAAGCAAGAACAAAAGCTTCACTTACTGTGGGTCTTTACTTGCCAACCATACCTCTCAGCGAGGTACTTCCAAGATCCCTCTTCTGAAGGAGCAAGAGATAAAAAAAAATTTACCCAATCACGAATACCGGAGACATTCTCAACAGTTTCATGATTGCTGAGAGAAAAAAACCAGATACGGTGTTAATAAAACATTTCAAGTCAAAACAAGAAAAAGTAAATGTGAGCTAAAGCATACTCACGTGCGTGATTCCACTTCTTAGGGAAGGGAATATTTTCTTCACCCACTAAACCAACAGTGGGAACAACAACATACCGGAGATACCAGCCCCCATCCTTATCGTCTCCAGGGGTTACCAGCACTCTTTTGCTTCTAGCAGTCAGACTAAAAACCCCTTCACAAAATAAGGTAGGAGAGTAGAGGTGAATAAGATGGTTGAAGGTAAAAGGAACTGAGGCTACAGAAGCCAAACTCCTAAGACATGCGACAACTCGCCACACAAGCGGGCCAACTTTTCCTAAGCAGATATTGAAAAAACAGCAAAATTCAATTATAATTGGGTCAATGGGGGGTCTAAACCCTAAAGTGAAAGGATACATATAAAAAAAGAATATCCCGTCTTGTAAGAAGTTATTCATTAATTACTATTCGTAATATAGACAGAAAAGTCAGACATCCAAAAACACTCCCTACGAACAAGGGAAATCTGGCCCTCAGTTATAAGGGTTGGATATCTTTCGACACTATCAAGAGAAGAAGATTGATCTACTAGAACTTGACTATCCCTAGCAAAAACAAACTCAGAAGGGACAATTTCATCGACTCCAGGTTCACGAAGGCGTTCGCCTCTACTTCTAGACAAAGACCGAGAAACCCTAAACCTCGAAGAAACTGGAGATCTAGTGGAAAGAGGAGGAACTATCAGAGAAGAAGAGGAGCCCCTCGAAGGAGTGGATCCTAGACTTCTAAGTCTACCACCCCTCCGACTCCTAGTCAGAGCAGAAGATGGCATTAAACTCTCAATATCTATTACTCTTTGAGGTTGGTTTGAAGAAGACATGTCTACAAAGGCAAAGAAGAAAGTTCTTTACAAAAGACAAAGTTAGAAAATTGTTTCGTGGAAGCAAAGAAAATAAAACATGTATTTATACTTGAAGACAACCGTCAAACATGAAGAAAAAGGAAAATAATGATGAAAAGTCATAATTGAAGATGTCACTTCGGGACTGGCACAGCTGCAAAAATCCCTAAAAGGTGCCGAGTAAATGCAGAACCAATCCGAAAAGGACACGTGGTATGAGCATTAAATGGAAGTGACAAACGACGCCTATGGTGCAGAGAAGGATACAATGATTCAAGGAAAAGCGGCGGCAAAATATTCCCGCCATAAATGAATATCCACTTACCAAATATTAATCGTTAAATATATGGTAAGTGGGGGGACTATCTGTATTGGTAAAAAAGAGTTTCACACGTAAGCCAGCTTTTGACAACTCAGCCAGTCACGTGGACACAGAAAAACGCAACAGCTGGATGTAATTCTTTGAAGAGATACGGTACAAAGAGACACGGTTCAGTAAATCCACGAACTTATCAGCCACGGGAAACTCAACTTGATCAAAATGGGAGAGAGGCACGGTCAGAATAAATCTAGATAAATCTACCGGCAGATTGAAGGACCCACAATTGATTACTCGAACGTTATGTAACCGAACCCCAATTACTGTTATCCTTTATAACGCCTCATTAATGTCATAATTAGTCATTAATGAGTAACCATAGCAAGAGTCGTACGTTGTAAGAATCTCCTATATAAGAGAGGGGAATACATTGTAAAGGCATCTGATTTTCGAATACAATTAACTTCGATATTTTATTTCTGCAATACTGTCTATTTTATTCATTTTTCTTCATTATTTTGATTATCAGTAACCCGTATTCATCTTAAAAATAAGTTTTATCAAAGGGTCTAATCTTTGGTTAAACACATGTGATGACACCATCCGATGCAACTGCCTCAGTACAACCGGAGAAAGCATAACTACATGCATGGCCTCCCCCTCTAGGGCGTCTCTACCCGTTTGTCCTCCACCTCTAGCTGGTTGTACAAGTAGAGTAGCAACCAGGGCATCTGTACCCTGTGGAGGTCTACCCATCATAAGTTTGGGACAATCCCTCGTAATAGGCCTAGTATCTCCACACTCAAAACAACCTCTCTACGAGTGGAACCCCGTGCAGGAGGTGCACTAAAAGATTAATGTCTCATGTAAGTATCTTGTGGTCCTTAACTAGTTGAAGCTCCACGAGTAAGTTGAAGTTGAAACTAAACTGGTCTACTGGTAAACCCTCTGCCATAACGGAGCTTGCCCCTAGAGTAGGAGCCCCCGAATCATTCAAAATCATGAGGCTTCTCAGCCTCCCTATTTTCTCTCTCCTGATTGCGGATACGCTCTAACCTCCTAGCGATCTCCACGACCTGTTAGAATGGAGTATCAGTCTCCAACTCCCATGTCATCCCAAATATGTGGTTGTAGGTGAGTCCCTTAATAAATCTCCAAACCCTCTCTCTCTCTCTCTCTCTCTCTCTCTCTCTCTCTCTCTCTCTAGTAGAAACCAAAGTAGGTGCATGACGAGATAGCTTACTAAACATCATGGTATACCCTGACATGGTCATAGTCACCTAATGCAACTGCTCGAACTTTGTGCGCAGTGCATCCTTGAGGGTTTGTGTAACAAACTCCCTCAGAAATAAATCAGAAAATTGAGCCCAAGTGAGTGGCACTGCACCAGCTGGCCTACTCTCCTTATAAGCCTGCCACCATCTATATGCCGAACCTGTCAGCTGGAATGATGTAAGGTCAACCCTGCTCACCTCAACTATGCCTATAGTGCGCAGAATACGATGACTCTTACCAGAAAACCTGGTGCATTCTCAGAAGTTCCACCACTCAAAGTAAGAGGAAAGTACTACTTGAACCTCTCAAGCCTCTTCTGCTCCTCCTCGGATGCCACTGACCTGACCTCAGAGTGAACTGCAATCATAAGTTGTACCAGCATAACACCCGGAGCCTGATCAATAGGAGCCCGCTACTTCAGAGTACGGGCGGGGGAAGCTTGAGATTCTCCCCAACCTGAGAAGTAGCTGGTGTGACAAGAACCAATCCGGCCTGAGCCAAAGTACCAAATATGCTCAGGAAATGCTCTAAAGTCTCCTAAAGTCTAGGGGTAGCAATTGGCATCTCAGTTGCCTGCTCCCCAGCCGACGCTACTAGTGGCTCCTCAGTTGCTTCTAGGGTGCTTATCGGGCGGATTAAGCGGATAATTACGCTTAACGGTTTGACTTATCAATTATCGGATTATAAATGTGGTAATCTGCTTGCCATCCAATAAGATAATGGGCGAATTGGTATCGAATTAACGATTATCGGGTGATTTATCGGCTAAACCAAATAGATATTTTTTGGACAATCATTCAATCAATACCAAACAGTTTCTAATCAATACCAAATTTTTAATACCATCTAAGATCTAACAATATTTTTGAATTGAACAATCTTCTTCCAAGTTCCAATCTAGTTCATATTCAAGACTACTCATACACGTATTAATCAATCGAACTTTTAGTAACATTCGTTCTTAAAACTCCAAAAAAATCAGACTTTAATTTGTTAGATGCCTGCAGAAAAGGACATAATACTAGACAATCCAGTCACGTACTTCTAGTTCATTGCGCTACAGTATGATCACTGATCAATTCCACAAAACTTATCAATCATCCTCTGTTCATCTAACACAAGGTATTAGAACATAAAATGGCCACCAGTAGAGCAATTCCACAAACAGCAAAACATTTCCGGATGTCTGCATTCCATATTAATGATATTGAACTACAAAACTTGTAATGGTAAGATAACAAAAGAATATTACCGTCATTTACAATGCATCTATTGGGTGATACTCTAGATATAAAAACTTTAAAGTCTAGATCTTCTTTTTCCTAGGAAAAATCAGCTAAAGCTAATGCAAGGTTTTCGATAATATGCAGCATAACTCTAGTGATTTACTCACCTCCCTAATTAATACTCTAACAGGTTTAATACCTACAGCATGTTGCTACAATATTTCAACACTCTATACATAGAGACGTAAAATGGGATAAAAACCAGTGGACTATTCAAGAGAAAGACAAGACAGACAACTTCTTTGTCTCCGGTGGCTGCAGAAAATTGAGAATTAGAAAATAGAAATTAGGGATTTAGCCATTTAGGGTTTCAACAGTACTTTATATATATAGGGGTAAAAGTATAAATATAAAAATTCTTAATGGGATAACGGTTTATCTGATAAGAAAATTGAGTAATCCGCCACCAAACGTTAAGTCGTTAATTATAAAATCTCAATCCGTTCACCATCCATTACCCCGATAATTCGATACCAATAAGCCAATACGCTATCGGTTTGGTTTGGTTCGGTACAGTTTCGGCTCGGTTTTGAATAGGCCTAACTGTTGCTCTAGTAGATGCCTGGCTATAGTACGAGCTCGACCTCGACCTCTGCCTCTGCCTCTACCTCGTCCCCTAGCGACACTGACCCTGTGAGAGAATAGGAAGACAAAAACTAAAACTTCAAAATCAATAAATTTGCACTATAAAAAATAAAAGAAATGAAATTTCCTAATAGTTCTGAAGCCTCTCAAATATAAGTACAAACGTCTCTGTACTGATCCGCAAGACTCTACCAAACTTGCTTATGGCTCGTAGAACCCATGAACATAGGGCTCTGATACCAACTTATCACGACTCAAAATCCTCCACAGGAGTCGTGATAACACCTAATGTAAAACTAGGCAAGCCTAACACTTAACATTTATTAAAGAAAAGTGACGAGGTACAAGTATCAAGACTAACCTCGATGGAGTAGTGACGAGGTACAAATCGTTTGATAATCACTCGACAAATAACTTGTGCGATGAATATATCAAAGAAAAGTGATAATTGAAATATAACTGAAAAGAGTAATCACAATCCCTTTAGAACATGTAAAAATAACTCAGGGTAGTAAAACTCATCTTTAATCATGAAACATTAAATAGAGGTAAGGTATATGATGAAATGTCAAATACAACCATTAACTGAGGCAAGTGCAAAACATAAGCTTTCAGAAAGAATTATGAGAATGAAATATCAATCACATCTCAACGCAATCACAGCAATAAGAAGACACCCTGAAATATCACATAACATCATCAAAATGCCACCCTTATTACGCCGCAGGTGCACACAACAATAATATGCACCCCTTACTTCGTCACATGCATATATAACCACCCTTATTTTGCCGCGTGGGCAGCCTGAAATAACACCACCCTTATTTTGCCTCACGCGCACAACAATAGATAAAATCACACGTCAAAAACATGATGCTGACACCCCAAATTAATCCGCTCAATATGTCCACAAGTTCCACGGTACCACAAAAACAATAATTCCAAGTACTAGAATATCACAATAATGGTACCAAAGTTTCATCAAGGTATAAGTTCACAACTTTCAATACCCATGCACGAGGACATAACAAATAATCGTTGAAGCGGAGGGGTGTTCAATAATATAGCATGACCATGGCTAAGTCAATGAAATGCTCATGATCAAATAGTCAAAGTGATCTTACAAGTTTCATATAAAGTTCATTATTACATTAAGACATATTAATAGCTTACGGTCTATTCCGATCAAAAATCACACATAGTACCCGCATACATGCTTGTCATATCATGTACACTTCACTTATCACATCATAAAAATCAGCAGTTAGGACTGGCACCTAAGGGGTTTTTTCCTCACACAATATTAGACATGATACTTACATCAAATAAACTAAATCAATCCACTAATAAGTCTTTCCCGTGCAATTCAACTTCCGGACGGCTCGAACCCCATTTCAAATCGTGAAAATCCCTTCCAGAATCGTCGAAATACGAGCTCTCTTACACAAATATGATAAATAAAAATAAACCATTGTCCAAGTTATATTCCGCTAGCCTTTTTGCTTCTACGGCCAACAAGTCGCACCAACAAACACTACATCTATGGAAAAATCATCATAGATGCGGAAGTAACTTAAATCCAGAGATCCGCTTTTGCAGCCAAGACACTGCTTCTGCGAACCAAAATGCACACATGCGTTGTCGCTTCTGCAACAAAAGATTTGCATCTGCGGTGTGCGTCCTCCTCTCGCAAGTATGGCTTCGCACCTCACCACCGAAGGTGCTATTGCACCAGACCTGCTGCACCTCAAAATGATCAAACTCCCTCCAGGTTTCGAAACCCACCCGATCCCCTCCGAGCCCCGTCTGATTACACCAACTAATCCCAAAGTATAATATGAACCTACTTGAGGCTTCAAATCACACCAAACAACATCAAACTACGAATCACACCTCAATTCAAGCCTAATAAACCTTCAACATCCAAAACTCATGCCACATCTTATCAAATCAACTCGGAATGATCTTAAATTTTGCATGCAAGTCACAGATGATACCAGGGACCTATACTAACTCCCGGAACCAAAACCCTAACCCGATATCAGTAAAGTCAACCCTCGGTCAAACCTATCAACCTTCCAAACCTTCAATTTTTCAACTTTTGCCAATTCAAGTCAAACAACCTTGGAACCTCAAATCTAAATTCGAACATGCGCCTAAGTCAAAAATTATCATACGAAGCTATGAGAACCATCAAAGTACCATTCCGGAGTTATCTAAATAAAAGTCAAACTCCGATCAACTCTTACAACTTAGCCTCCAACCAAGGGCCTAAGTGTCTCAAATCAATCCAAAACTCTCCTGAAACCATACCAATCAACCCCACAAGCCACATTGACATAAATACACATACTTAAAGCATCAAACATGAGAAATGGGGCTAAAATAATCAAAACGACAGGGCGGACTGTTACAAGTAAGATTCTCAAGCCTGATATAACAAAGGCCTACGATATAGTATCTTGGCATTTACTGTGTTTCATGTTCCAGCAGTTAGGTTTAGCTGAACACTCGATAGACCTCATCTATAGGTTCATTGCTAATATCTAGTATACTTTGATTGTCAATGGAAGCAGACATGGATTCTTCAAATCAGGAACGGGTCTTGAACAAAGTGATCTAATCTCCCCCTCTTTGTTTACTCTGACTACTGAACGGTTATATCATATGCTTAACGAACTACACATCAGTAAAATTTTCAATAGTTTCTACATGAGCAGGCATGACCCTCAGATTAATCATTTGTCCCTTGTGAATGATACTATTATCTTTTGCAGTGGGGGTCAAGCAAAGTAATCCTTACAGCTTATTCTTGATACTTTAGCTTCTTATGAGAAAGTTTCTAGCCGGTTGATTAATAGGTCTAAAAGTTATTGTTCCTTGGCACACAATGCTTCTCTGAGTTTCATCATCATGTATCTTGGTGCATGAGATTAATGTAATTGAAAAATACAAAGATACCCTTGAGTTAATTGAAAAATATATTGCAAGGTTCTTCTAGTCTGGGCTTGGAGTTAGAGGAAGGCATCATTGTATGGAAGAGGGAGGTGCAAGATTCAAAAAACTAGAGGATACATGCAAGGCATTCACTATAAAATAGCAATGGAATCTCCGAACCTCAAACTCTATGTGGTCATTAATGAAGGCTAAGTATTATAAAGATATATATATACTTCTCTTGTCTCCAAATAGTGGAAATCTGGAAGGCATTATTCTACTTTAAGGGAAGGGTGGAACAGAAGTTAATTTGGAAAATAGGGAGAGGAAATACTAGTTTCTAGTTTGATAACTGGACTAGGACAAGGCCTTTATATACCAACATGGGTCGAGTAGTTGTGAACGACAACGTCAAGCTAACTGAGGCAGAGTCATTATTGTAAGGTTATGGGTTCGAGTATCTAATCGTTTTAAGTTCGTGTGTTCTAAATTAATAATTTATATATATTCAATAAAAAATTTAAGACAAATACAAAATTCGAATCAAAGCTACTGGGTACGGCCGAACCCGCTAGCGGCACTCTAGGTCCGCCCCCGCAAGCTAAGGAATGTGTTTAATTTGTAGATAGGCACTAGAACTAGTTCTCTTTGCAATTGCTGCCCACCTGATTTTGTTATGGACATATATATTAATTCTCTACCTTTGCTATTTTTATTAATAACAAACTCCAATTTGGATTCCAGAATTTGGTAAAAAGATGTCATGTTTATGATGAGCTCCTTAACTTGGGAGCTGCTCATGATAGAATTGCTACACATGAGAAGATTACAAGGTTTAGTATCAACATTGTTTAGAATCAATATTGGGCCTTTAAAAACACTAACATTTATTTTTTCCTGAATAATATGCACTGTAATTGTAGCGTTATTATGCATGCAATTTGGACATGTCGGTAGATTAATGGCAAAAACTTGGTACGTTTGGATTTATTTTGGACTTTTTCGTAAGATTCCCAAGATTTTATGGCTAGCGGCTTATAGCCTGTTTGGCCAAGCTTCTAAAATTAACTTATTTTGAGAAGTAATTTTCTCAAAAGTATTTTTTTAAAAAGTGTTTTTGGTGAAAAACAGTTCGTGTTTGGCTACTTATTTTAAAAAGCACTTTTAAACAGTTATTAGTGTTTGACCAAGCTTTTGAAAACTGTTTTTAAGTATATTTTTCTCAAAAGTGCTACTCAAAAAAATGTTTTTTGAAAAGAAACTACTTTTTTCTGCTTCTGCTAAAACATTTTTTTTCCTTCAAAAAATTTGGCCAAACACCTCAATTTTTGGCCAAAAATACTTTTGACCCAAAACAAAAACTTTGTTTATAAGACCTCCCTTGCTGCAGGCAAATCAACGTACATTTCCTCCTTACATGGCTGCTAGCTGTCTGTTCATAAGACAAAACTAATTGTAAATGTTTAAGGAAAAAGTTTGAGAGAAGAAAAGAAGGCATGTTCATATGACATGAAATGCAATTAAAATTAAGTGTTATAAATTACTTCTCAAAAGAAAAAACCATAAAAAATAAAGAGAGAAGAGAGGAGGAGGAAATGATAGATATTAATTTTTGTATTTGGATTTATTGTTGAGGAGAACAAAAACGTCTACTTGATAATCTTCTAGTATGAAGCATCTATATTCGGCGGAAAAGAAAAACACTAATTTTTTGTTCATAAACTCAAGGTACATTTTAGCATTACCAATTTAATTTTCATTTTTTTTTTCGTTTCGTCCACTTTTATGTGGCAACAAAACTATTTTTGGTCATAGCTTGTATCTCTTTGTTTTGTTGGTCTATTTAGTAAAATCAATAACAAAGTAAAAGAAATTTTTATTCCCCTAACTTCCAAACAAATATAATTGACCTACCTCTCGTTTTCCTAATCTTTTTCTTTTTCTTTTCTTTTCCCAGCAGTGTCAATTCACACACATAGTACGTACTCATGATTAAGATTTAAGCAGTTCCGTTGTAATTTAGATGAGATAGGTTGACACGATACGAAATTTAAAATTTGTGGTCTTAAAATCTTAAGAAGTAAAAGCTTTCTGGAGCCATAATATTTGTGTAGTTATAAATGTTTCTCATTAAGGATAAAGTGGGTAAAATAAAGATTTTAAAGTTGAATTATTTTCAATTGTAAAAATATATTATTCTTTTTGGAACAGACTAAAAAAGAAAATACCTCATCTAATTTGAAACGGAGAGAATACTTTTTGAAGATTTAGATATAATTCATGTACAATATATGTATAACTATGTATAATCTATGTATACCGGATAGAAAAAATAAATATTAAATAAATAATATTCATGTACAATATATGTATAACTATATATAATCTATGTATACCGACTTAAAAAAATAAATATTAAATATGATCGGCTATTTGAGTAACAATCCCATGCTTTTTTTACCCTTCAATCTCGTTATTGAAGTCATTTTGTATTTTTGATTAGACCCTTCAGTACCCTTGCCTTGTCACTTCGTCACTCTCTAACCAAAAAAAAAATGAAACCCCTCCTCAGTCTTATCAAATATCTTATTCAAATAAATGTTCTAGTATACTACTACCCATATATACCATGAATGGTTGTTACTGGAAAAAGCAAGGGAACAAAATTATTTTTCACTGCAAAAAACATTTGTCTCTTTATCCCAAAGTTAGAGGAGCAAATGAAACTGGTCCAAGTTAAGGAGAAGTAGGTCAAAATATTAAGATATATGTTTGGAAAAATTTAAAGTTCTAAGTATGAAAAATTGACTTGAAATAATATGCATTGTTAAGAAACTAAACACAAAATAACAATATGAAACAAAAAAATAGTGTAGAGAACACGAGACGAGAGCTTCTTATTTCTTTCAAGTGTTTCAAGTGTGTACAATGTGATGCTCAACCCCTCTATTTATAGGATGATATTTCGGTAAAGGATACCATGAACGTGATATTAACTATGGAATTAAGAGTTATGGACATCCACCATAACTAAGTATTTCATAACATGCATGAGTTAGTAGTATAATTTATTTTCTTTCTCGGAAATGGTCTAATCCCAAAATTGTAACTCCAAATGGGATATATTATTTATGCGTTTTGAGTTTTGATGAAGTAATTCGATTAAAAGGGGTGCTGGTAATTCAAGTCTATCCTCGAGGGGTGGAGAGAGTAGTTTCCAGTTTTCGCCCCAACTTAAATTAGAGAGTTGTTAGACCTAGCTTGCTACTTAAAAACGTTGTTAGACTAGTGCGGCTCGCTTTGCTGGCCATTACTCGTTTGATGTGATAAATGCTATCCAACACATTACATTATTGTACAAAGTTAAGCCAAATCAATTAGCTGAATAAAGCAAAGTTCATTTGACAACAATAACAATCCGATGAGTTATCACAAGTAGGATCTGGGAAAGGTAGAGTATATGCAGATCTTACCCTTACTTCGGAAAGTAGGAAGGTTGTTTCCAAAAGACCCGCAGCTCAAAAAAACAAAAAACAAAAAAAATACCATCAATAGAACCATAGAAGAAGAAAACAAAGTATCTTAAAACTATATACTCCTCCCATGTTAATTAATATACACATTTCTATTTTGAGACATCATAACGTTACCATGATTGACATGCCATCGACACCATATAACTATTCGGGGATCTAATTCTGTTTTCTTAACGTTTCTTCATTGATTTTACTTGGTGTGATTAATTGGATGTAGATCCAAGTTTTCACTTCTTTTTTTTTAGAAATATTTCGAATTTTTTGTTCATAGTGGTATTAAATTGTCAGTATCTCAGTGTATCTTATTGAAAATTTCAACAATAATATCACTCCATACGATTTTCACAAGTTTCAATAAGGAAATGTTGAATGAATTGAATGTAAATTATGAGATTTAAAAAAAAAATTGTCTTCGAGAAGATATTAATCATAGAGAAAACGAAATTTTCATAATAAACGCAAATCCCTCTTATATCATTTGAGAATACAAATTCTTGTTGCACCCCAAAAATGAATATTTGTTAGAACCATTAGTAGAAATGAGAAAATGATTTTATTGATACATTCCAGTAATTAAACGTTTCACAATTAGGAAACTTAATTTATTGTTTACCAATTAAAATTGAATTCCAAGAACATTACCTACACCCCAATACTCATAAACCATCCTGGACTACATTGGATTGGACTCCCGACTCAATTATGGGATCTTTATCTAGCTATACTATATTAGAAATTTATTTGCATATATTTTCTATGTTTTGAAGTTTTTCATAAGTATCTAGGTTTTTCTTACAAATTGTATATATTGCTTCTGAAAAGACTCGCACTCCATTATTAGTACATTCAATTAAGGAATTCAATTATATCCTTTCCTTTTTTTTCTTCTCCTCTTCTCTCTTTTTTTTATATATCAAAATCCCTTATTCTATGCCCAGAATCTCCATCTTCTCTCTTTCTACCATTACCCACAGCTTTATATTATTAAAAAATATTCTAAAATTTTATGATAATTGTATGATAACTGTATCATAATTATATTTGAATTGTATCAGATATATCAATGCCTAAAATATAAATGTATCATACTTGTATCACAAATGTATCTATCTTGTATGCGATATATTAAAACCCAAAATAATACCTGATACAATACTAATAAATTAATATATAATTATCATACTTGTGATACAAACTGTGAAATTCATCATGAACGCACCTGCTCGTAATAATATACAATGAATATACAATTATCATACATTTGTAATATAATTCCTCCAAGAATTATGGTACAACAATTATAATACAATCGCGATACATTTCTTAAAAATTGTGACATAATTATGATTTTTATATTCTTCAAGTTTCAATCTCAACTCTACACTAAAAATTTAATATTAATCGTATTATAATTGTATTAGTATTGTATCGAGTATTTTTTTGGATATTGATGTATCATATACAAGTCACATACAATAAAGATTTTAGAAAGAAAGAAAACAAGATTCAAAACTTACTCACAACTTGATTCTAGAGCAATATTTCGAATTTCGCCGCGTAGTATCAATAAGAAATAGAAATTTTGGGTGATTAGTAAGAAAGAGAAATTGAATTTCAGAAGCTTTGGAAGAGGAAAAGAATCTTCAATTTGGGGGAAGGGGGGGTAACTTTGGGTAAGCAAGATTTTGGTAAGAGAGATTTCTTACTATAGGTAAAAGTAATTTTGGGTAACTCTTAAGAAAGAGAAAAGATATTTTGTAATCCTTTGAAAAAGGAAAAAATCTTAAATGTAG
Source organism: Nicotiana paniculata (assembly GCA_005239505.1). NCBI lineage: Eukaryota > Viridiplantae > Streptophyta > Magnoliopsida > Solanales > Solanaceae > Nicotiana > Nicotiana paniculata. Next base: position 18,984 of record MDKI01208076.1, read on the forward strand.
GAGGAATTAATGGAAATAGGGGTTGAGTGTCATGTAACTGATAGGCTAGATTTAAGGGGTCTTAAATTTCTTCTTTTTTATGGTTTTGTATATATAACTAGTAAATATAAATATACAAAGTAATTAATAAGGAACCTAAATAAAGGTGGTAAATGAGTTTCTATTATGGTATAACTAGGTTAAAAACCCCTCAATTTATTAGTTAGATATTGATTCTGAAGTTATGCTGGATCTGGATTTATAAAGATATTTGGGCCGATGTAAGCTGGATCTCCATAACCCAGTTAACTTTTGAAATTGGAAGCCTCGTACAAATGTGAAATAACTAATGGGCTAATATAGGGCCATTTGGCGAATTCACAATCAAGACTTTTTGGCCAAGATTGTAGGGCAAATTATATATTTAGCCCGTCGGTCAAAATAATTATATATATCAAATGTATAATTTTTATTAATATACAGGCATTATACACTATGCTAGCTATTATTTTTTGGAGATGTTATATTATATAAATGTTTCATGATATGATTGATTGATTGTATTGAGTCACGTGGCCGAGGATAGGGTTGTCTAAAGGAAGGGTACTGGGACATCAAGGGTTAAGGGTACGGAGAGGGTAAGGGTAAAGGGAGGGTTCCTTAAGGGTACTTTTCTTAAGGGTATTTAAGGATATTGGTTAAGGGTATTTTTTTTTGGTACCCTACCAGTAACCTTACCGATCCTAAGGGTGTGGTACCGGTACTTAGGGGTAATTTTAAATTAAAATTCTAAAAAATTATATTTAAATAAACAAACTTTAATGGATGAAAAAATTCAATACTTTTATTTAAAATACTTATAAAAATAAAATTACATATTTTTTTATAATTTACGGAATTTTTCAGTAATTTCTATTGGTTATTCGCTTGAACTTGATAGCGCTTGTTCTTTTGCGTCTCTGTTGTCTCCGGTAGATAGTATTTCATTACAGGCATTGTTGTCTCTTTGAATTATTTTTAGAAGGCCAAAGTTTCATCTCTTCAAATATTTTTGCAAGTCTTCATCACAAAGTGGTGGACATTAGTCAATATTATATATGAAATCGCTTTCAAATTATAAGAAAAATGAGTAGATCATATTGAGTAAGAACAAGAAGGAAAAAAGAACAACTTATCAAAAATACTTTGTCGTGGCAAGCCACTGCCTTGAAAGCGATTTCGGCCCGACTAGGTACAAATCGTTAAGGCCGGTCACTCCCCAAGGTTCCACAGCACCTCCAAACACGTGCACTCGTGGCTGAAAGTTTAGAATTTGCACAAAACAGTTGCCGAGAAAGTAGAGAATGTGATGGTATTTTCTATAGTTATTACATAGATTGAAAAATATTGTAGGAAGAAGGTAATGATTATCAAGATGGATTCTTGGTTAAGATTGAGTGATTATGAAGGTTAATCCATAACCTATTTATAGACAATTAAGGAGATTGCATGTATGACAAGTGTCGAGAGTCTTTTGACACTTGTTCTATTATATTAGTCCACTTGGCTCCAATATTGACAAGTGTATCTTGTCTTCCATGCATGAAGACACATGATAGATTTGTATAGCCATTTGTCAAAGTCATTCAACACTTGGCTTTAAGGCTTCATGCAAGAGGCCACTTGAAAATAGATAGGACATTTAAAAAATAAATAAATAAAAACTCATAGCTATTAGTTGTAAATGAATTTTTTTTTTTTAAAATTTGACTTTGCATTATGAATAATTCCAACACTGTTCACTAGTATCGATCATTATAAGTCCAAAACGAAGATTTGAAGTCAGGAATGGTTAAAATTGCGATTGTTAATAGCAAATGTTACTACTAGTTTTTATTAATTTCTCTTATTTTCAGGCTGTATGTTCTAATCAATTTTCTTTCTATCTACGTTGCCTAATAATTTCTTGATTAGTAAAACAACTATTGACCTGCTTCCTCCAAAAAATTCACTGATTCTAAAAACTCAATTTTGTACCAAACAGGAAAAAGAAAGGAAAGCTGATTACAAGAAGACGAACACAAAAATACAATAAATAAACAAACAAACAAACAAGAAATCTGTGTTCACCCCCCTGGAAAGCCAATAACAGTTAGGTTCCCTTTTTCTTTTTCTTTTTCTTGTCAGTGTGACGACATGCATGTTATGAGACAAGTTGGCAAGTGGATAAGAGAATGTGATGAAAGATGCACCGATTTTGATGAGGAGTTTGAGCCAATCAATACTATCTTTGCTTAGGTCAAAAGGAAACAAACACGCCAAACTATATATGCAAATAAAAACACCAACCATAACTTGTCAAATCTTTCTGTTTTTCAGTTCTCAGAGCCACAAGTATGCTTTTCTTTTTTACACCTGTGGACTTTCTAATTTCTATTTCTTTCTATAGCTGCAAATTCTGTTTTTTTTTTCTTCTAGCTTGTCATGATAAGGTCTAGTCAGTAATTATTAAGTGAGTTTAAATAAAATATTTATATAAAATTTATGTTATTTTATTCACAATTTTTATATATATATTATTATTTTTAATGAAGCGAGTTCAGTTGAACCTGCTTGCCATCACGCGCGTCCACAACCGGATAAGGTACGTATAGGAAGGGAAGAAGATAAGGAATGGTGATTCAAATTCGCAACAAGAAAGCAGAATATATAGTTAAGCATGAGAAAGAGAGTTCGCATTCAAAATTTATGTGAAATTTTTATAAGAAAAAATAACCAATATGTCTTTGTTCTCCGAAATGGAATACAATGCAATTTTCCCGTAGTAAATGTATGAATGATCTAAAATTATAATGGAGGCAAATTGAGCAATTTCGAATAATATATGACTAAATTTGGACTTTTCCTTTCTTTTTGTTTGTCTGAGATTTGATAGATAAAGTAATTTGATATATGTACTTGTGAAAGTGATAATAGTTTGAACATTTTATCGAATTTCTAAATACACAAATAAACTAAATAAATTATTTAATCTATTTACAAATAAATCTAGTTGAAACAAACAATGCTTAGCAATACTTTAATCCAGGCGCAGATTTAGGGGGCAGGCCAAAAAATTATACTGTATATATAAGGTAAAATTTATTTTTTACCTCTATATATTATGTTCTGAATCTCCTTGACATATCCAAAGTATAGCTTAGTGGTTATGGGGGATTAGAACCTTTATAAGGTCATTGATTCAATTCCTACTACGTACAATTTTTTTAAAACTTTTTTTCTTTGAATTTCTTAGCCAAAATCATGCATCTGCCACTGCATTAATCAATAGTAATAAACAAGAAATAATTGCACTTTTACAATTAGTTAAACTTCCTATTGCAACAACTAAGAGGTCGTTTGATTGAAATACAAGTTATCCATGATTAATTATATCGGGGTTAATTATCCCAAGATTGTTATCTCAACATCTCATAGGGATAAAATTACACTAAAATCTAGGGATAAATTACAGAATTAGTTATACGATAATTTTATCTTAACCAAACATGAGATAAACTCATTTTTAAATCCTAATTTCATAATTAACTACTTCTTATTCCTCGTACCAAGTGAGTCCTAAAAGATCTCGAAAAGACGTCATGTTAGCTTAAGTACAGCGGAGGCGCACATTCCAAGATATGAAGTTACGAACCAGCAATCTCAATACTAGAAGCGTAGACCTGCTAAGCTTGACTACTATATTGAAACTCATCCCTTTAATTTGTTAAATAAGTTTAAATTCTGCGAATCTTTTATATTACTCCCTCCTATTCATATTATACAGTCATGTTTGCCATTTGCACCTCCTTTAAAATATTAAATTCAATAATAGTTTGATTAAATTCTTTTTATATATTGTTTGATCTCAATTTAGTGTTATTCTTATTTTCACCACATTAATCTTCTATCCACATTCATTTGAGTAAGGGTAAAAGAGAAAAAAATAAAAATCTATCTTGATTTCCTAAAATAACAAGTATTTTGAATCAATTGTTTCTTGTAACAATGACAAGGAAAATGGACCGAAAGGAGCTAGTAACATATTAAGATTATCTGCACAAATAGATAGTTGTTTATAGTAAATTTAATTTTATTTTTTTCTAAAAAAAATCATTTATCTATTGTATTCAGATAAATATATATTGATAGTGAAAGTATTTTTATATTATTCATGTATATAAGTTTTGGATAATTGGCCGCGCTTTGTCTATATAAAATAGAGTACTTTTACAAAGTTTCTTACAATATTATGTCAAATTTATCGAGAGATCTTTATTTTAATACGTAAAAGATATAAAAATAAAATACAAGTTATTTAGAAGATCATTTTTCTCTAATAATATAGTAAATGGTTAATGTTGAAGTATATGGTGTAGTTTCGATGAGACGGGCTGGGACCAAGCTCGTTTGACATGATGTAGTTCCTCTATTGGTGAATGTTATTATTTAAAGAAACTGCTTCGTCGGTTTTGTTTGAATGGATAGGCATTTTGGTAAGTATTTGTTGGGTGTTTTTTGTTGCAAGGTAGCAGACAACAGCTCTTGGATCCAGAATAAGACAGCTTTTGTCAGCTGATTCCTTCCAAATTTGTATTCTCATTTTGAATATCTAGGATGTTGCTTTTTCTCTTTTCTTAGATGAAATTCAGATAATATTTAATGACATTACTGAATCTAGAATTCTGGGCTGTTTCTTTGATACTATAAAGCAACTATGAGTTGTTTTGTATGACTTTTTGTGTCATATAGAAGCAATTTGAGTTTCTACGATACATGAAAACCGCATCATACATAGTAATGGAGAAGAGAATATTATAAAGGTTTCTCTTAATACGAAGTTGTCGAGCGATTTAGGCGTAAAATAAGATTTCTCAGAATTTCCCATTTCATTCTGTTATCCTGTCTTCTTTTATAATATGACTCTCACGAATTGGTAGGTTATTCAATTTGTTAGTGCATACTACATAGACACATTCAATTTGTTAGAAATTGTCAATTAAAATATCAATCCTTCAAAATAAATATCTTTAGTTTTTACTCGTATAAAATGAGTGACGAACAATATTATTTTGGTCTTTCTTAATTGTCATGATTACTAAAAATAATTGATTCAAAATACTTATAACTTTAAAAAATTAATTAGTTTTTCCTTCTTTAACCTTACTCTAATAAATGTGGAGAGAGATTACTACAATAAAGAAATAGTAACAATTTGAGATCAAAGAAGAAATAAGGAAAAAAATTGTCAAATTATCCTTTTAATAATTAATATTTTCTTAAAGAGCGTATAAAAACCAAAAATAATAAGTAAAAGGGACTAATGCACAAACTACTTTTGCACTATAAACAACCATAGTAGGCTTTTGAAAAACTATAGTAGGATAAAAACCTATTGGATAGTTCTAGAAAAGGATTAGATCTCCCAAGAATATTGTAATAATAAATACTAATTAAATAATTAAAATTATGGAATAATGTATTGAAAACTAATATTGTGGGGCAGGGCGCCATGGTTAAAGAGCAGGCCCAATATAAAAAGCTGAATGGGGGTTGGGTGGGTGGGGGGGGGGGGGGGGGGTGGAATCCTGCAAAGTGGAGTTGGGATCACGCGAGTGCAGTTTGTTATCACATGATCCACGAATCTACAACAGCTTCCCTCTTACCCTTTTCCTTTATGTTTGATTTTTTACCCTTTCCTTTTACATATTAAAAAACTCGATTACTATCAAACTTTTCTATAAAAATCACATTTGTTATGATATTTTCTAAAATATTATAATGAAGTATATAAAAAAAATAGATTTCGAAAAAAATTGACTTTTTTATTATAGAGATGTCTAACTTTAGTAGGAGTATTTACATTTGTTATTTGGTTCGCGGTTTAGTTAAACAAGTATTATGACGTAAGAATTATTATTCAATACCTAAGAAATATTATGTAAATAAACAATGAGATATAGGAATTTCTATACAGTGAGTAATAATATAACAATTATTGTGTATGGTTAATTACTTCGAGAATATTTTTGTCTTCATATTCTTATTCATTAGATAGTAATAGACAAATTTATGTAAGTTATGACAGTATTAGTGATTTCAAAATTGAATTTTTTATATTAAACTCTATATAAGTTATGCAAACTAATATTGCACCAACATTTGCATCAGTTATTCAGAGATTATATCAGTAATAAAGCGTTATACACAAAAAATTAAATTTTGTATAATTAGTAATGCAGAACTCTATACCAGTATTAGTTTTTTCTTATCCTCAAATTAAACTAAACGTGCCTCTAGATATAAGTTTTATGTACTTTCGAATTGAAAAAGTATGAAAAAAGTTTCTTCGATAATAATAAATATTCTATACATCTACAAAATCACAAATAAGAGTATGGTCTAAGATATTTGCAAAATATATCAACAACCCCTTATAATTTATATTTCTTTTTAAATATGGATCACCTAACCACATTGTTTACCCTTAAAATTAGATAACAATTAAACTTATAATGTAGTTTTAAGGACATGCGATTTCATCTAATATCAATTGATAAATATAAAGATTAATAACAGAAATTGACAATAAACCATTTTGAAATACAATTCAGCCTCTGAGCTAGTATGCCCTCGAACTGACTGGTACTATAGTAATGAGGTATGAACTGATGAACAAGAGAGTATAAGCTACAGAGAGCGTTATATTGCTTTGATATGCGAGAGTAATGTGTCTTACAAATGATTAGAACTCCCCTATATGTAGTAGAGGAATTTTACTTATGGTACAATCCTAATTACAGAAGGGAATCCCATGATTAGCTAGATAACCGTCCCTGATTTGATCCGTTCTGAGATCTCTGCCATGATTGTCGAGCAGTCACATATATCTCGCCTTCTGTTATTATGCTATCTTCGGTCTTGCTCGATGTCTACTTTGTTTGGTCTCGATTCTTACTAGTCTCGATCTCGACAAGTACCTCGAATTCTGAACTCGGTACCTTGTCCTCGTGTCTCGGTCTGATCTACTACGGGGCCGACATATCTCCATGGTCTCGATCAATCAGTAAATTCGGGTGGGCCCGATTTTAACCGTATACAGATAGTCTCCTCAGTTTTTGGAGTATAGTGACAAGAAACGAGTTGAGCCTTCGATCTTTACCTCGATCTGTCATTACGTCACGTCTGTGACTTAAGCGACAGAAGTGACCGAAACTTCCCGTCGGTACAGTTCCCCATGTATTTAATGTGTATCAGTTGGTGGTCGGTCACTAGCGGTTTCGAACCGTCTTCGTGAAACCCATAAATAGGCCTCTTTTACACTCTTTCAAACTTTACCTTCAACCTTTTCTGTTCTAATCTTCAAAGTTCTTTGCAATTTTTCAAGTTTTTCATCCGCAAATCTAAAAGTTTCACCGTTAACCTCTTCTCAAAATACCAAATCTTATCATATTCATCCATCTTTTGACTCAAAACCAAATGGTGAAAATGTCAAAAACTGTGCCTCAGAAGGAAAACGCTTCATCCTCTCAACCGGCCGGCGGGAAAGCTCTGGTGGAGCCACGCCTTGAGGAATGTATTCCTGGAGGGTTATCAGCTCTGATTTCAAGATCGAGAAAACTTCTTCGGTCCCTGATCGTTGTGAGCCAGTATCGTGATACATATGCTCGATACCTAAGAGCTTCATTGAAAAAATGAAGGATGACTGCAACTGGTAGAATAAGGAGGTCGTGATACCGACCCCCGAGGAAGATATTACTACCCACGTGGAAAAGTAACTGAGTGTTTACATTTAACCTTTCACGTTGGGTCCCCTCGACCCAATCATCATGGACTTCTGCAGAAAGTACTAGGTGACTCTCGGTCAAATTCATCCCTCCTTCTAGAGGATCGTCATATTGCTCCAATTTTTCTCGAGCAAAGTTGATGAGCTCCCCTTCACCTTCGACCACCTCATCAGGTTAATAAAGCTCCAACGTCAAGCCACCAAAGTTTTCACATCCAACATCGACTAAGATAATGATCGAGGCTAGATGGGTTGGTTCGTCTGGGTGAAGACCTCGGACCTGATTCCGGCCGACAAGATGCCATTCCCCGAGAGGTGGAATATGTGACGTAAGTGCGATCCCGATATTAGTTTCTATTTGTTACTTTTGTTCTCCGCTTTCTCTTATAGATGCTCTTTTTCGATGTAGTCGCTGCTTGCATGCCCGGTGCCATCCCTGACCTTAAGAGATGGATCAGGGACCTAGTCTCAACCTCAACGTATGATGAACGCTCATGGCGCAACTTATCAAAGGGCCGATGTGAAGCCAAAAATCATAGTAAGCCCCTTTTATGTACTTGATGGTTTTGTTAAAAGTTGTTTCCACCTTTATTTAATTTCTTTTCCTGCAGGCCTAGGAAAAGATGCAGTCATGATTCCCCCATATGGTGAGGAAGAGGCATCTACCCTGGTCCTAAAGCCGTCAAAGGAGAAGAAGAGGAATACGACCTCGACCTCTGAGGATCCAGAGCCCAAGAAGAGAGGGGCTCGTACGTCGAAGAAGGATATTGTCGCCCTGCCTGCAGAGACACTTCTACTCCTAAGAGAGGAAGAAGAAGACGATGGCTCCGAGTTGGTGGCCCGAGTAAAGATGAGCAGTGAGGCTCAAAATAACATCGAGCCGGTAGGAGCCAAAGACATGTTGCCCCGAGCTGATTGGGCCTCTGGAGGAGACTCGGGTGGAGTCCCCGAGTTGGCAAAGGCTGAAGATGCCTCATCTCGAGGAAAAAATGTAACGGAATCGACCGTGGATGTCAGTCTTGAGGCTCCCCGAGATGAAAAAAATGCCCCAAGATACCCACTTGGGGCAATAAAAATTGGAGACTCACCGCCCCTCCCTTCATTTTCCGAGGAGGCAATTCGGGAAGCCCAAGCCATGAAGACTCCTGATATATAAGGAGCCCACGGATGGGAAGATCCCTTTCGTGGTTATTTTACTAGGATCGAGGATGTCGACGGTCTGAGACACTTGGAGATACCGAGGAAGGATCCAGGTGGGACATCTTCGAGTTTCAGACTGACCAATCAGTTCCCGGAGGATGCACGAATTTTTGCCGCCCCCCGTAAGGGTGGCCAGTTATCATCGGGGTTTGGTCACAGAGGAAGACTATGCCCTAATGGATGAAGTGGAGGCTCCATGTCTTTTGAATGAGGCACAACAAGCCTTGAATAGGGTAAGCCTTAACTTCCCCTATTGATATCATACTTGTATTTTTCTTCTTTGTTTGATTTCTTTATTTTATCTATGTAGACCTCGGTGCATCATCATGAAGCATTTTCTAGGTCTCGAGCTGAGCTGAATCGGTAAGAGGCCGACATTCAAAGGCTTACCGAGTAGAGGAATGCCCTTAAACTTCTCAGTGGGCAGAAAGAATAATAGGTGAAGGTCCTCCGAGCCGGGTTATCCGAGGCTCATAAAGAACAAACCGACCTGATTGAGCAGGTAATAAAAATATTAGAAGCTCATGGCCTCGGTTCGGGAACAGTGGATAATAATTCAATCTCACAGGTTCAGCAAAAGATAGGATAATCGAGCAGTTTCGTGAAGAGGTCAAAACGGTGAAGGCGGAGACTTTCGGATGGAAGAAAAATATGGTCTGCCTTGCCTCAGAGAAGGAAGTTGCTCGAACCCAATTGTCATCGACTGAAAATCAGCTTCAAGTCATGAAGGAGAAGAGCTTGGCACAGGTCAAGAAAATAGAGGAGCTCAAGGCTCGGTTGACCGCCGAACTTGCAGAGGCCAAATCTGAGGCCGAAAAGGCTAAGGCCGATACGGAGGCGATCGTGGATGTTTACCGGTCTGATGCTGAAGCTTCTCAAGCCCAAGCAAGAGAAACTATTGTGGCCGCCCAAACTCGAGCACATTGGGTTGCCGAACTTGCAAATGCCAATATCGGAGGGAAACCCTCGAGGAGATCCATGCTAGAGGTTTCGATCTCACTGACGAGATAATAAAGGCCAAAGAGCATGATGCCGATGCTAAGGCACTGGCCTCCGATGATGATGATGACTACGTCGGGAGTGAGAGCGGGTCTGGGGGGGACCCGATGGAGAAGGAGCTGCCCCCAGAGAAAATTAGGAACCTTAGAATTTTTCACTTTTGATCTTTTGTGTAGGATCTTGATCACACCTTGTAAATATTTTCATATATATATATATATAAATATCTCTTTCCTTTACGACTTGTCTTTATTTCATTTTCTGCCTTGTGAAAATTTTGTTTCATTCATCCCTTATGAAAATTTTGTTCATAAGTTCGAGGCTTAAGCAATATTTGATCGAAGCTGGACTAGTATAGTTTTTATAATCGAGTGAGTACTTGATCGAAATCGAAGTAGGGTGATACTTAGGTTTTAGTTGAGTGAGGATGATTTCTGGAACTCAAAAATAAAATGGCCCTTAGGCTCTTGAATTAGGTTGATATGGCCTTAGTAAAAATAAAATGGTTTTTCCCCCTTTCGGCTTGAAAAGTTTATTGTTTAATCATATAAAATATGTTATGCCTTAGCATGAAATAAGAAATTTGTTCGAGGGTTCGAACGATTCTGTACCCATTGGGGTTTTCGAGGGTAGATATTATCGAGGCCCTTTGTTTCGTAATGCCTTAGCATGAAATAAATAAATTGTTCGAGAGTTCGAACAACTTTGCACCCATTAGGGTTTTCTAGGGTCGATATTATCGAAACCCTTAGTAATTCAGCCGAGTGTATCCTTTTTAATCGGTTTATGAAAATATACAAAGACCTGTTTTATAACGGAAATCGGACGTCTCCGAACCGTGTTAATTTGGACGTAGCCTTTTATTTGGGATTTACCTCTTAGGGTTATTCTCCCATTTCATTTCAAGCTTGCTCGAAGTATGAGTCCTTGAGTTAGATAGTCCCTGAGAGGGGGTGGTCGTAGCATATAAAAATCGACGATTTCCTTTTTAAGGTCTTACGATCTCGAGGTTTTAATAATTCGATCATGACCATTTTTCGAACGGAAATCCTTGAGCGTGGGGTTAGTCTTTCAAACTTCAATCGCGATTGTCCCTTAAGCCTGTTTGCACAATAGATCAAGAGTATGAAAGAAAAAAATATTTCTAAGGCATGAAATATTTGGCAAGGAAAAAATAGTTCTCTTAATAGATGATTATACATGCGTACATGTTTAATATTAGGGATGGAGTAACCTACATGGTTACGGCTCATTCGACCGTTTGGCCCTTACAATATTTACCTATCGAGATCCTGTTGAAACGAAGTACTTTCCTTGCAACAAAGTTCACATTCGAGGGTGATGCCCTCCAGTATTTGAGGTTGATTGTAAAGAAGAATCGGATACTGTTGAATTGCTCTAAGTTAGCACGAACAATGGTTGCCTCGTTAAAAACCTCGCTGGAAAAACCCATTTGGACCAAAAAGCGATCTAAGGGAAAAAGAGTGCAACATGTGCTTTCAGACCTAAGGACTTCGTGTTGAAGGATGTATCGACGTCCTCGATCGAACACCTGAAATTGGTTAATTCAAAACATAAATGGAAATGGAGAGGGTCGTACCTTAGAGGTAATATCGTTTGGGGAGTGATATGTTCCAATTGTTTGGTAGTTGCTCGTCGTTCATCGTATCAAGCTTGTAGGATCCTTTTCTGATGATGTCGAGGAACTGATATGGTCCCTCCCAATTTGGGCCATGTTTTCCTTCATTCGGGTTTCGAGTATTGAGGGTGAATTTTCTCAAAACTAAGTCCCCAATTTTAAAGTGTCGAAGATTGGTTAACGAGGGCGGATTCTCGTCTTTCATATATCAATTTGAGGCTTGTATTCATAGCCTCGTGATTTGACTGTTCCGTTGCATACCGAAACCTGAGGCTAGGTTCCCCAACTTCGACCGGGATCAGAGCTTCGACACCATAGACTAAAGAGAATGGTGTTTCCCCTGTACTGGATTTTGACATCGTGCGGTACGCCCAAAGAACCTCGGGCAGTATCTCTCTCCATTTTCCTTTAGCGTCGGTCAATCTTTTCTTTAGATTTTGAATGATGGTTTTGTTTGTCGATTCGTCTTGTCCGTTTCCACTAGGATGATATGGTGTCGATAAAATCCCTTTAATTTTGTGGTCTTCGAGAAATTTGGTCACTTTGCCGCCAATGAACTGCTTCCCGTTGTCGTATACAATCTCGGCAGGCATCCCGAATCGGCAAATAATGTGATCCCAAATGAAGTCTATGACTTCTTTTTCTCTGACTTTTTCGAAAGCTTGTTCTTCAACCCACTTAGAAAAATAGCCAGTCATAAACAAGATGAATTGAGCTTTACCTGGGGCCGATGGGAGAGGGCCGACGATGTCCATTCCCCATTTCATGAACGACCATGGGGATAGGACCGAGTGGAGCTGCTCCTCGGGCTGGTGAATCATCGGTGCATGTCTTTGACATTTATCGCACCTTCAAACGAACTCTTTGGTATCCCTTTTCATATCGGTCCAATACTACCCTGCCCTCATAACTTTGTGAACCAATGTCTCGGCACCGGAATGGTTTCTACAAGTGCCTTCGTGAATTTCCCTTAGGACGTAGTCGGTGTCTCTGGGTCCCAAGCATATCACCAATGGTCCATTAAACATTCTCCGATACAGTGTTCTATCCACAGCCAATGTGAACCGTGTTGCTTTTGTGCGTAGAGTACTTGACCCCTTCAGGTCTGATGGAAGCTTCCCATTCTCTAATTATTCGATGTACTTGTTTCTCCAATACCAGGTCAGGCTCGTAGAATTTATTTCGGCATGGCCTTCTTCGATTACTGATCTCGAAAGTTGTACGACAGTCCCCGAGTTAAGTTCGTCGTCTTTGACCGATAACTCAAAGTTTGCAAGGGCATCGGCCTACTGTTTTGTTCCCGAGGCACGTGTTGTAGGGTCCATTCTTTAAATCGATGTGGATCCACTTGTAGTTTGTCCAAGTACCTCTGTATCCGGTCTTCTCGAACCTCGAAAGTTCTGTTGACTTGGAGTCAAATTTGGCCTCGATGACCTCTGCTCCCAAATCCTTAGCTAGCTCGAGACCTGCAATCATGGCCTCATATTCGGCCTCATTGTTAGTTAATTTTGAAGTTTTGATAGATTGTCTAATTGTATTACATGTGGGCGACTTCAAAACTATGCCTAGAACGGACCCCTTCACGTTTGAAGCGTCGTCATTTAAAAGGGTCCATACCCCCGAAAGTGTACCCGACTTTAGTATCAATTCCTTTTCGACCTTGAGTACGAGGGCTGGCGTGAAATCAGCCACAAAGGCTTCCAAAATTTTGAGGCTTAATGGCCCTTCGGGGTTGTAATCTATATCATACCCACTGATCTTGACGGCCCATTTGGCCAATCGACCCGAGAGTTTGGGCTTATGTAAAATATTGAGAACGGGATATGTAGTCACCACACAAATTGGGTGACATTGAAAATATGGTTTTAATTTCCTAGAGGCGCTTATTAAAGCAAGCTCTAATTTTTCTAAGTGTGGGTATCGGGTCTCGGCCTCACCTAAGGTTCGACTAACATTGTAAACAGGAAATTGCGTACCTTGCTTTTCTCGAACTAGGACCCCACTTATCACGATTTCTGAGACTGCTAAGTATAAGTAGAGTTGCTCGTCTGCTTTCAGAGTATGAAGTAGTGGCCGTCTCGATAGGTACCGTTTTAGTTATTCCAAGTCTTGTTGGCATTCCGGGGTCCATGCAAAATTGTTCTTCTTCTTAAGCAGTGAGAAGAACACGTGACTTCTATCTGAGGACCTCAAAATAAATCGGCCTAGGGCGGCTATGTGCCCTGTTAACCTTTGTATGGCCTTAACATTATCCACGGCCGTGATATCTTCGATGACCTTGATTTTATCGGGGTTTATCTCGATTCCCCAATTTGATACCATGAAGTCGAGGAACTTCCCCGAGCCGACCCCGAATGCGTACTTCTCCGGGTTGAGTTTCATATTGTACTTTCTTAGTATGTCGAAGGTCTCCTGCAAATATTTCAAATGGTCCTTTGTGCGAAGGGACTTAACTAGCATGTCATCAATATAGACTTCCATTGATTTTCCTATTTTCTCTTCGAACATTCGATTTACTAGGCGTTGGTAAGTTGCACTAGCATTTTTTTAGTCCGAACGATATTACATTATAACAATAGGTGTCTTACTTAGTGATAAATGAAGTCTTTTCCTAGTCCTCGGGGTTCATCTGTATTTGATTGTACCCGGAGTAGGCGTCGAGAAAACTGATAATATTAAGGCCGACAGTGGAATCAATCTTACAATCGATATTTGGCAAAGGAAAAGAATCCTTAGGGCATGCTTTGTTTAGGTCCTTATAGTCTACACACATCCTAAGTTTATTGCCCTTTTTAGGGACTACGACTACATTTTCTAACCGCTCGGGATATTTTACTTCCCGAATGGACCCTATTTTGAGAAGTTTGGTTACCTCGTCCTTGATGAACGCATGTTTAACCTCGGGATGGGGCCTTCTCTTTTGCTTTACTGACGAAACTTCGGGTCCAAGCTCAATCGATGTGTAGTGATCTCCGGTGGGATCCCTGTCATGTCAAGGTGGGACCAAACAAAGCAATCCATATTATCTATAAGGAATTTAATGAGTTTTTCCCTCAGCTCGGGGATTAACCCCGTGCCCAGGTATACCTTTTGCTCGGCCAGATACTCGATTAGTATGACTTGCTCCAACTCTTCGACCGTTGATTTTGTGGCGTCACAGTCATCACGAATTATGAAGGATCGGGGAATCCAATGTTTGTTATCCTCGTCCGCCCCTTGTTCCTCCGAGTGGGTCGAGGCTGGTACCTGTGGTTGCTATTTTACCTCCTTCTTTTCTTTTGACTCTAATATTTTTGTTGACGAAAGCATCGATACCAATATTACTTCATCGACCGCGAACATCTCTTTGGAAGCATTTCGTTCCCCATACACCATTTTTACTTCATCCGGTGTTGGGAATTTCAGCATTTGATGAAGGGTTGAGGGGACCGCCCTCATGTTATGAATCTAGGGTCTTCCGAGCAGGGCATTGTATCTTATATCGCCCTCGATCACATGGAACTTTGTTTCTTGAATAGGGTCCCGGCTACGTTTACTGGTAAGATGATTTCACCATTAGTTGTTTCACTTGCCATGTTCAAACTATTGAGAACCCGAGCTGCGGGTATAATCTGATCCTGTAGGCTGAGTTGCTCCACGACCCTTGATCGAATAATATTGGCCGAGCTTCCTGGATCTATTAAAACATGTTTAACCTGAATTTTATTCATAAGAATAGAGATTACAATGCATCATTGTGGGGTTGTGAGATCCCTTCGACTTCCTCGTCATTGAAAGACAAGGTCCCTTCTGGAACATAGCCTCGGGTTCACTTTTCCCTGGTGATTGATACTTTGGTGCGTTTGAACACGGGTTCCTGCTGGATATCGACCCCACCAATGATCATGTGAATCACGTGTTGTGGTTCTTCCTGTTTGCATCCTTGTCTCTAAAGTGAATTTTAGCTCGGTCACTCAAGAATTCTCTTAGGTGACCCTCGTTGAATAGACGGGATACCTCATCCCTTAGTTGTCTGCAGTATTCGATTCTATGACCATGAGTACCATGGTATTTACATATTTGATTAGGGTTCCTTTGCACCGGATCGATCTATAGGGGTCTAGGCCATCTAGTGTCCTTGATTCGCCCGATGGCCGACACAATTCCTGATACGTTGATGCTGAAGTTGTACTCTGATAGTCGTGGTGCTTCTATAGGCTCGATATGTTTATCGAAGCCACTCTTACTCATGATCCCTCCAGAGCTCTGTCCTCGATCATTTCTTCGGTCATTTTGAACGGGATTGCGTACAGGGTCTCTGTTCCTACGATCTCCGCCATACAGTTTGTACCGATCTCTGTTCGATTGAGGTTCTCTGTCGATGTCTTTTTGAACTCTGCCGATGGTCCTGTTTGGGTAAATGCGATTGGAAGGGGTCCCCAACTGATCTTCCTCAACCCTGATGTTTGACTGGTACCGATTATGCACATCGGCCCAGGTCATCGCTGGATACTCAATTAAATTCTTCTTTATCTGCCGTGATGCTACCGAACTTCGTTCGTTCAAACCTTGAGTAAAGGCTTGACCAGCCAAATCATCTGTGACCGGGGGTACGTCCATGCGTTGCATCTAGAGCCGGGATACGAATTCCCTTAATATTTTGTTGTCCTTTTGTTTCACTTTGAAGAGGTTCGACTTCCTAGTCACGACCTTTATTGCTCTAGTGTGAGCATTGCGAAGGAATATGCAAGCATGGCGAATGAATCGATGGAATTAGGTGGAAAATTATGGTACCATATCATCGGCCCATTCGATAAAGTTTCTCCAAATTTTTTCAGCAGAACGGACTCAATCTCGCAACCATCTAAACCATTCCCCTTTATTGCGCATGTATAGGAAGTGACATGCTCATTAGGGTCGGTGGTCCCATTATAGTTGGGGATTCTGGCATGCGAAATTTTTTTGGGATGAGTTTCGGAGTCGCACTCGGGGGGAAGGCTTCTGCAAGAGCTTCTTCAAATCCAAACCCTTTAGAATCGGTGGTGCCCCGGTATTTGGTCAACTCAGGAGTTGTATGTTTCTACCTTCTTGTCATTAGCCTCGATCTTATTTTCCCCTGATTCAATTCGCTTAGTGAGCTCCTCAAGCATTTTCATAATGGCGGGGTCAGTCCCCGATCCATTGGTGTTTGATCTCTTCGGTACGGGCTCAGCCCTGTTAACAGTTCCTAGTGAGGGCTGGGGTTCGACCCCGTTTGGCGTACGATTCTGATTTTGCAGTTGCTCTATAGCAGCTTGTTGATCCTGTAACATTTCAAATATCAGCTGAAGGCTGACTCCACCATCTTCTCCACCCTGCGTACCTCGACCACCTGATCGAACTTCCCTGCATGCTCTACCTTCGGGATCATTGCTATATTTTTATTTAAGGCGACATGTGAACGAACATCGACATGATTTGCAATTGGTACTCCCTCGAAATCAGCCTGAGGCACTTTGATCCCTATGGCAGCTATATTGTCGTTTTCCCCGTGAAATCTGAGGTTGTTGTCACCATGTGTGGGTGCTGCTTATGAGTTTGACATGTTTATCTTGAAATCAAAAACACTTACGAGAATAAGCATAAAGTAGTGTGTGTTATCGGAATCAGTATTAAGAAATCACTATTATCCTTAGCACCACGGTGGGCGCCAAACTATTTAACCTTAAAATTTGATAACAATTAAACTTATAATGTGATTTTAAGGACACATGATTTCACCTAGCACCAATTGATAAATATGAATATTAATAACAGAAATTGACAGTTAACTAGTGTTGAAATACAATTCAGCCCTCGAGCTAGTATTCCCCCGAACTAACTGGTACTATAGTAATGAGGTATGAACTGATGAACAAGAGAGTATAAGCTAAAGATAGTGTTATATTTCTTTGACATGCGAGAGTAATATGTCTTACAAATGATTAGAACCCCCCTTAATATGGTAGAGGAATTCTACTTATGGTACAATTCTAATTACAGAAGGGAATCCCATTATTAGCCAGATAACCGTCCCTGATTTGATATGTTTCGAGATTTCCGCCATGATTGTCGACCAGTTACGGATATCTCGCCTTCTGTTATTATGCTATCTTTGGTCTTGCTCGATGTCTACCTTTTTTGGTCTCGATCCCGACTAGTACCTCGAATTCCAAACTCGGTACCTTGTCCTCGTGCCTCGGTCTGATCTACTACGAGGCCGATACATCTCCCTGGTCTCGACCAATCAGTAAAATTGGGTGGCCCCCATTTTAATCGTATACACACTTACCATGTGACATATTGAATGCCTGACATCGGTTGAAAATGTGTCTATTCAACGGTGTAACGACCCAATTCGTCATTTTGAGCATTTGTATTCTATTCAGCTGTTTGAAGTCTTTAGTAGCTTCATATAATGTATTATGACTTGTGCGAATCATCGATTTGGTTTTTAGGTGATTCAGGATTTGATTTGGAAGAATGAATATCATGTTAGAAGCTTAAATCCAAAGTTTGAATTTTAAATATTTGACCCCGAATCAGAGTTTTGATGGTTCTTTTAGGTCTGGATGGTGATTTTGGACTTGGGCGTACGCCTCAATTTGTATTTGCATGTTTCTTGAAGGTTTTGGCATTAATTTGCGAAAATTGGCAATTTAAAGTTTTGGAAAGTTCATAGGTTTGACCAGGAGTTGACTTTGATGATATAGGGTTCGGATTGTAGTTTCAGAAATTGAAATAGCTTCGTTATGTCATTTGGGACTTGTGTGCAAAATTTGAGGTCATTCCAGGCCGATTTGATATGGTTCGATACGAGTTTTAGACGGTGAAAGTACTAAAGTTTATTAAGTTGAATTTGAGGTGTGATTCATAGTTTTGATGTTATTATCTGTGATTTGAGGCCTCGAGTAGGTCCATGTTATGTTTTGGGATTTCTTGGTATGTTCAGATGGGGTCCCGAGGGGTTCAGGTGGGTTTCAGATCAATTCATGTTCTTTGACACTGCTGGTTTCTACTGGTTCTTGTCTTCAATGCAATCGCGAAGGTTAAGCCTTGATCGTAGTGTATTGGGAGCTGCATATTGTTTATTCATCGTGAATGCAATATTTAGAGTGCGATCGCGAAGGTGTGAGTTGGTTGTTTTCGCGTTCGCGACATGGCTTCCGCGTTCGGAAGCTTCGACTCAGTTGTGGTACGCGTTCGCGAAGTTTTTTATGCGAACACGAAAGAGTAATTTTGTTGCAGTCGCATCTGTGCTTCGTGATCGCGAGGGAATTCACGCGATTGCGATTAGTGTTGTTTTTCACTTGATCATATTTAGAGTTATGAAGCTCGGATTTGGGAGATTTTGGAGGTGATTTTCACCACATGGATAGGGGTATGTGTTTTCTACTTTTTTATTATTATTATATTTCATGAATCTATCTTCAATTTTGGAATTTGGATTATTAATTTTAAAGAGAGATTGGAGATTTTTTTTTTAACTTTTTAAAATGAATTTTTGAGTTTTGAACATCGATTAGGAGTCGAAATTGAGTGAAATTAGTATGGTTGGACTCGTAATTGAATGGATTATCAGATTTTGTGAATTTTGTCGGGTTCTTAGTTGTGAGTCTGAGCTTGACTTTTTGGTTGACTTTGAGTATTTGATTAAAGATCCGACCTATATCATTTAGGTTTTCTTCCTATGGCATTATTTGATGATTTCGAGTTGCTTTTGTCTAGTTTCGAGTCGTTCGAAGGTCGTTTAAGCGGGATGGTGTTTCTAGTGTATTGATTTGGCTTGTTTGAGGTAAGTGACTTGCCTAACTTTGTTGGGTAAATTTTTCCAACTAATTGATATTGTTTGCTACATGAGGGGGATGATGCATATATGAGGTGACGAGCGTATATGCATGCGCCAGGGTTAATTATGCTTGGGGGTAGATGATACGATTATTTGTGCCTTGTTGGAATATGTGACCTTCTTTCTTTATGTTTTACTTGACTTCTAGATTAATATAATATTAGTTAAATACAAAAAACCATGATTTATCTTATTAAAAATTTATTAAAATTTGACAGATTTTGTTGAAACTATTAATGTGCTATATTCGGCCATCACTATACTTAATCACAAATACATCTCTACAACCGTTATTATTGAGATATTGGATTTTATACTTGAGTTGAAGATCATTTTTTTGATATTGATTGAAATAATTGAACAATGAGGTTCTTGAGGTTTGATGAATTGTTATTGGCTTGAAGGCTGTGATTTATGTTCATTTGGAATTCTTAATCACTCTCCTCGATGTTATTCATGCTTCCTACCTTGATTGTTATTGATATACATGTTCTTGGTGAGGAAGAGTGTAAAGTATGAAGGGCGATGCATGCAATTTTTATACATATTACCATGAGAGGAATAATGTAAACCACGAAGGGTGATGTCGTACCATATGAGGTAAGCATGACGGGTGATGTTGTGCCATTTCATTTATATAATTATGTGAGGGTGAGAGTAAAAGCGTGAAGGGTGATTCTGTGCCATTATTTTGATATTATCATGTGTTCATGGCACGAAGGGTGTTTCCGTGCAGGCGAGGACGAGAGACATGCATTATATTGTGATATCTTTTCCTTGTGTATATTTATGCCTTTATGTTGTGTTGTTACTGTTGCACCTACATTTTCTATGTGACTTGTCATTATTGTTTTTTCTTTGTCCTCTACCTCAATTATTGGTGTATTATCCATACCTTCTATCTATTTAACTTGCAGATATCATGCCTTCCTTCTTGTTTATCATATCTACATCTATGTCATTTCTCATTGATTGCACTTCCATATAAGTCTTATACATGTTAGTTATTCGTGCCTTCTATATCTGTAGTTATATAGATTATGCTTTCCTTCTTGTTTGTTATATCTACATATAAGTCTTCTACCATGATAGTTAGTGAAATTTATGTTCTTCTATCTTAGTTGTTATCAATATTTTTGTGCCTTCGTCCTAGTTTGTTATCATTGTCCTTATGCACTGGCTTATTTGTTATTACCACATGTGAATCTCCCACTTTGTCATTACTGTTATTGGCATTTTTTTCTCGCAGTTGGTATTGCTATAAGTATGCTCGGTAAGAATTAGATAATGCACGAAGGGTGTTGCCGTGCCATTTGATCTGATATTTTGAGTTCATTTCTCACATTATGAAAGCTCTGGATTTACTATTGTGGTTTGATGGTCAGCGCTTTAAGGAAAGGATTGGTTGTGATATTGAGAAATATTGATCGTAATTTCTTCAAGAAATCATGTATTGCTTCGCAGATTTGATCTTGTACTCTTCTCTGTTATGTTTTAGTATTTTTTTCTATTGCTATTCTATTGCATATGTTATATTAGTGAGTATCTTTTGACTAAAAAGCCTCGTCACTATTTCACCGAGGTTAGTCAAGATACTTACTGGGTACATGGAGTCGGTTGTACTCTAACTACGCTTCTGCACCTTGCATGCAGATCTTGGAGCTAACGCTGTTGTGCATGGCGGAAGCTGACATTGAAGAGGTATCTGTTGCCCATGCATGACTACCATTTGTCCTTGGTAGTTTTAGATTTGAATTTTGTTTATGTATAAATCCAACAGATGTTGTATTTATTCATCATATCGGTTTTGTAAATCTAAATCGTAGTCGCTCGTGACTTGTACTACCTATCCTTGCGAAGTTGTATAAATTTCAGTTATTTCACCTATTGGCTTCAGTATTAATTCCAGTAGAATTGTGTTGGCTGTATTTGGCGTACCTAGATGGTCGGGTTAGGTGCAATCACGACTAGGAAGATTTTAGATCATGACAAACGCGTTCTAGACAATCACCCAAATCATGTAACTGTGTGAGCTTCATACGGCCTCACCAAACACCCCTCTTCACTTTGCCGACACTAAGGGCCACAACGAGTTACTTTGCATTTTTTCTTGCTCGATGAAGAACTGGAAGTCACAGTGATGGTGCGTAAAGAGAAGAGGAAGGCAACGAGCAGAGCAATAATGGCAAGTAGAGATGATGAAATAGAAGGTTTTTTGCTTTAATGAAGTGTTTGTCGGAAGTGGTGGATCTGGTGAAGTCAGTGGTCGCGGAAAAAGAGAAAATGAAGGGGAGGGATGGAGTAATGGTGGATGGAAGAGAGAAGGAGGAAGATGAGGGGTGAATGTGGTAGTGGATGTGGTTGCTAGGTGACTGGGAAAGAGAATCCGATGAGTAGAAAATGGTGAGGACCTCAGGGGAAGATTTAAAGTGTCATCTACGGATTCACGTACACGTTTTGTAGCTTTTGATCAGAGTTTATATATGTATTTAAGGAATTCACTAAATAGCTACAAATATTTGACTATGAACCTAGTTATTATAAATACATTAACATGAGATCGTTGTAGGAATTCATAAACTTTAAACTCTGGATCAGCCTTCGATGGAGGTGATGGTGACAACAGATGGTGTCGAATGGGGCGAGAAGGAGATAGAAGTAAGAAGGAGAAAGAGAAAAACACATAGCCTCTCACTACCACAAGATAGGTGTAATACGCGCATTGTGTCATGTCAGCAAATCGTGAGGAAGGGGATGGGTGAATATGGTATTGGAGGTGGTTGCTGGATGGCGGGGAAAAAGAATATGATGGGTCAATGATGGTGAGGGCCTCGGGGGAAGATTTCGAACATCATCTATGAATTCACATAAACCATGTAGTTTTTTATCAGACTCTATATATGTACTAAAAGATGTACTAAATATCTTTAAATTTTTTTTATTATAAATCCAATTATTATTAATATATTAGCATGATATCGTTGTAAGAGTCATTAAACTACAAATTCTGAATCAGCCTTTGATGGAGGTGATGGTGGTGGAGGGGGTGGGAAGGAGATAGAAGGAATAAGGAGAAAGGAGAAAAATACATGGCCTCTTGCCATCTCAAAATAGGTGTAATATACATTTTCCCTCCGTTCCAATTTTGATGATTTAGTTTGACTCAACACGGAGTTTAAGAAAAAAAGAAAACTTTTAAAATTTGTGGTCTTAAAAGCTTAAGAGATAAAAATTTTGTGGGGCCATAACATTTGTGTGGTTATAAAAGTTTTTCATTAAAAGTAAAATGGGTAAAATGATGAGTTTAAAGTTGAATTATTTCTAAATTTAAAAATATATTATTTATTTGGAATAGACTAAAAAAGAAAATACCTCATCTAATTTGAAACAGAGTGAATATTATGTTATGTCATCAAATAGTGTCCAATAGGTATAATTTGACTTGACTTCTGATATCCAATATGTGCATAGCTTAGTTCTAATGTCTAAATGATTTTTTTTGTAAAGTTTGAGAGACCGCCTATGTATTCAACCATATTTTATTTTTTTGGAAAGTATGGTCTAAATGCCTTAGTTATCGGGAAAAAGTGAGTACGAAACCTTGAAAACGTAGGATGTAAATTGTAATGTAGTAGCTCTACCACAGTGCTCTATTATTGAGCTACATCCGATTCTTTAATTGAAGACATTAAACACCATGTAATATGCTCTATTCTTTTCATGTATATGCACAAAAAGAGAAAGTTTCTTAACGTATCTCGTCTTAAAATGTGCGATTAGCGTAATCCTTATCAATTATTTACTAATTACTAGCTTAAAATAAGTATAAAGATAAGTATTGTCTCAAATCTCAATATACCCAAAGTAGCAAGAAGAAGAATCTAAGCCCCCCATCCACGCCCACACCCCACCATAAATACTTTACTTATAATAGCAAGGTGTAAAAGCATCTTTCTAAAATATACTATAAGGTGGGTGAGGCTTTATCATTTTTTAAACATTACAGAAACAAGAAATATATATAGTAATTCTGTGCATGTTATGCCCTTTCTAAATCTATCCATAACATGGTCAATGATACTATATTTTCTCATTTGTTTTTAATCCCTTATTTTTGGAAAAAGACAATATCTCACTTCTGACATGTTGGTTATAGAATAGGGAAAATGTTCAAATATACTCATATATTGTTCATATATATTCTCCGTTATACTATTGGGTCACATATACCCTTATCGTTAGCCAAATATTTTAAAAGTATCCTCTGAAAGTACAAGGGGGGGAGGGGGGGGGATTGCTTATTTTAAAGATAATTATTATTAGTTGACTAGCTTACCAATAAGTCGACTAGAAATAAGAGCAAGATAGTAATAAGCACAATATTAAAATACATAAATAAAGTGCAGGAATTAAAGACACATGAGTTTTTATACTGGTTCGGATTCATTGTGAATCCTCGTCCGGTCCCGGTTGCAAGGGTGTTGTTCCCTTTTAGTGATTGAGTTTCTTGAGAACAAAGTGAATGATGTAGTTTTACACCAACTGCTCAGTTTCTATGTCTCTCATCTTTTCTTGATATAATGTCTCACCAGCGATTTTCTCTGTTTCTTCTCTAATTTGTTACACAACAGAGCTACTATAACTACAATTTTTGTTTGAAGTATAACAAAGAGCGGGTAAATGGTTTGATCAAAGTATATGTCTTCAAGTCTAGAACGATCCTATATATACTTTCCAGGAGGCCTTTAAATCTGGAGAGATTGCTGATGTGTGACTATAATTCCATAGTTTCATACATTATTTGCCTTGCATTTTATATGCTTTTAATGATAAATTATACTTTATTTGTGCGTAATGGAGTCTATTTTATTTGTCTGTGAATTGAAGATGAAAGTAGAGAAAAAGGGATACTTAAACGTTGGAAGCGTGCTCGAGAACAGTGAATGAGAGACCCTGGCGACGCAAGGCTTGAAGCTGGCGATAGGTTGGCGAGGCAAGGCAAAGGCCAGGCTTGAAGCTGGCGTTAGGCTGGCGATGCCAGACCTGGGGCGAGATCTAGTCCGAGTTTTGAAGGCTTATTTCGACTCCTAGTTTGACTAGGATTTGACCTACACGTTTAGGTCTTTCCTGCACATATAAATAGACCTAAAAACACCACTTTGGCTAGACAGACAGAGACTTACACTAGAGATTGGACAGGGATTCGACCTAAGGAGGCAAGAACACACTAGGAGCAAGGCGGAGAATTCTTCTACGAGTTTTTCACTTCCTTCTTCCTATTTTCATTATTGGTTATGAATTCTAGTATTATAGTTATGCATACTATTATGAATAGCTAATTTGTTATCTAGGATTTTGATGGAACCTATTGGAGGATGATTTTCCTATTACATTAATATAGATTTGTTGTTGCTTTTTCTCTATTTGTTCAACTATGTTATTATTATTGTGGTTGGTTGAAGAGCTCCCACTAAAATGTGCCTATTTAGTGTGTATTACTCGGGAGAGTGTGCATATTTAGGTAGTTGTTGAACAACATCACTCCTAAACGTATATGAGGGATCAATACAGAGGTTTAAAGGTGGGATTAGGGATAACGAAATCTTAGTGCAATCTGAGTGAGCTGTACTTAATGCCAGCTAGCGTGGTTCGGGAGAATATGTCTAGTAAATTGTGGTAATTACTTGGGAGAGAGTTACGACAGTTAGAGTGCTCATGGTCGATAGAGAAGACTTAGGAAAATTTATAGGAAACATAGCGGAAAGGATTCCGACAATAGGGGAAATCATAACTATAGACCTCCTTAATCTTGTCTCCAATCCTTATCCTTGTTAATTGATAGTTTTACTGCTTTCTAGTATTTGTTAGTTAATTAGATAAAAACAAATATTATAATATCTATAATTAGGAAATTTTTTGGACTTGTATTTCTTAGCAATATTGAACAAATGTAGCTAAGCCTTAGTTCTCTGTGGGATTCGACTCCTAACTTGTAAACCGGGTTATATTTGCAACGGCGACTTAGTCCTTTTTATAAGTCATAGTTGGGCGTGATCAAATTTTAGCGCCGTTGCCGAGGAACTAATGGTGTAGGTATAGGTGTACATATTTCTAGGTTTCAAGTTTGAACTTTTATTTTTTATTTTTATTTTTTTTGTATTATATTTTTTTCTTTAAATTTTTGTTTTACTTGTTAATTTGAGAAACATGGCATCTTGAAATTATGAGAGTTTTGATGTTGGTAATTCTACTTTTGATCCTCCTTATGCATATAGTGGAGGAAACCACCCTTGGCAAAATTACCAAATTATTCCCGTGAGCGAGTTATGTGCACCAACTCAATCTTATGTGTGGAATGTGTGTGATATGTGTGGTGGTCAAGATGGTCTTTCATGGTTGTGACGCTTAGGCTCATCTTTTGACTCTTGTATAAGTACCTTAAATCATATAATCGTAACTTTGCTTAACTGCTTTGACTAGAGTGTCTTGATAAAACCAATCCTGAGTGAGTTATGTGTCATATGTGTGAGAGGTTTGTGTGTTATTCTGTGTATTGTATTTGATGTCTAGAACTTGCTCCGTGTATTTGAAAAGAGAAATAGTAGCTTTGTTCAGTCTTGGAAGTGATATAGGCGTTTCTTTGTTGAACCACATATGTATATTTTACCCGCCTAATTGTTATGTATCGTAGTCAACCTCTTTGAGCATGTAATCATGTTTCGTTGGCAACCACATTACAAGCCTTACCCCTTTGTTTGAACTAACCATCTATTTGAATATTTTAACCTCTCATGAGCACTTGAATTGTTATAAGCTTTGTAAAGGTTAAAGTGTGGGGTGGTTGGTAGGGCTTTTGAGTGGAACTAATGAAATAGGGAGAAAGGTGCACTGTGTTGAAAAAAATAAAAGCCACTTGAATTGAAAACGAAAGAAAAAAAATAGTTATATTGTTGTGAAGAATATTCCTTGATGGTGGTGGCTTTTGATGTAATTGTGTTTGAAGAAGTATGGGATAATATGCATTGAGGTGAAGGTGGAGTTTTGGTTTGACATAAGTATGGATTTGAATGTTAAAGTATATGTATTAAAGTGCTTAGGGAGGTGTAGTCACTTTTATATCCAAATGTATCCTACTCAACCGTAGCCTACATTACAACCAAATAAAGTCCTACTTCATCCTAGACTGAATGAGCTCGATCAGTAGAGTAGTACACTACGAGCAAGCCTATGGTGCATCTTGTGTAGCATATGAATGTTATTTCTGGGAGGGAGTGAATTTTTTATATCTTGAGTTCCTAATAGTTCTTAAATTTTATTGTGTGTGTGGAACTACTCTCTTTTGTATTGTGAGGACACTTGGTTCATGAAGGAAAGGTAATGTCAATGACCTCCGTGTTAGATTAAGTGAGTGAGTTATGAATAATGCATGGTACTTGTGAGTCAAATCTTGAGGTAAAGAGGTTACACCCTTGTGCTTAGTCTGTTTTAAAAGATTCTTGGTGTGATGAGTTAGGACAATTTCTTAAAAAAGGTCGTGTCTATAAGTGTAGTTTGATTAATTGAGGACGAGCAATGTTTAAGTGTGGAGTATTGATGTGTGGCTATAATTCCATAGTTCCGTACATTACACTTTATTTGCGCGTAATGGAGTCTATTTTATGTGTAGGTGAATTGAATATGAAAGTAGAGCAAAAGGAATACTTAAACGTTGAAAGCGTGCTCGAGAATAGTGAATGAGAGACCCTGGAGACCCCAGGCTTGAAGCTGGCGATAGGCTGGCGATGCAAGGCAAAGGCCAGGCTTGAAGCTGGCGTTAGGCTGGCGACGCCAGGCCTGGGGCCAGGTCCACCAGGCGTTAGGCTGGCGACGCCAGGCCTGGGGCGAGATCCAGTACGAGTTTTGAAGGCTTATTTCGACTCCCAGTTTGACTAGGATTTGACCTACACGTTTAGGTCTTTTCCTGCACATATAAATAGACCTAAAAACGCCACTTTGGGTAGACATACAGAGACCGACATTAGATATTGGATAGGGATTTGACCTACACGTTTAGGTCTTTTCCTGCACATATAAATAGACCTAAAAACGCCACTTTGGGTAGACATACAGAGACCGACATTAGATATTGGATAGGGATTTGACCTACACGTTTAGGTCTTTTCCTGCACATATAAATAGACCTAAAAACGCCACTTTGAGTAGACATACTGAGACCGACATTAGATATTGGACAGGGATTTGACCTAAGGAGACAAGAACATACTAGGAGCAAGACAGAAAATTCTTCTACGAGTTTTTCACTTCCTTCTTCCTATTTTCATTATTGGTTATGAATTCTAGTATTGTAGTTATGCATACTATTATGAATAGCTAATTTGTTATCTAGGATTTTGATGGAACCTATTGGAGGATGATTTTCCTGATACGTTAATATATATTTGTTGTAGATTTTTCTCTATTTGTTCAACTATATTATAATTGTGGTTGGTTGAAGAGCTCTCAATCAATTGTGCCTATTTAGTGTGTATTATTCGGGAGAGAGTGAATATTTAGGTAGTTGTTGAACAACATCACTCCTAAACGTATATGAGGGATCAATACAGAGGTTTAAAGGTGGAATTAGGGATAACGAAACCTTGATGCGACCTAAGTGAGCTGTACTTAATGCCAGCTAGCGTAATTCGGAAGAATATGTCTAATAAATTATGGTAATTACTCGGGAGAGAGTTACGACAATTAGAGTGCTCATGGTCGATAGAGAAGACTTAGGAAAATTTACAGGAAATGTAGCGGAAAGGATTCCGACAATAGGGGAAATCATAATTGTAGACCTCTTTAATCTTGTCTCCAATCCTAATCCTCGTTAATTGATAGTTTTATGCTTTCTAGTATTTGTTAGTTAATTAGATAAAAACAAATATTATAATCTCTATAATTAGGAAATTGTTTGGACTTGTATTTCTTAGCAATATTGAACAGCTGTAGCTAAGCCTTAGTTCTCTGTGGGATTCGACTCTGGACTTGTAAACCGGATTATAATTGCAACGAGCGCTTAGTCCTTTTTATAAGGCATAGTTGGACGTGATCAATTGCGAACCAAGGGATTTGATCCTTGAAAGGAATCATACATTTATTCTTTCCAAGAATAAGGTTAATTCCCGATGTTCTTCCTTGATGAATGGACTTTGATAACTTTCCATCTTTAAGCCTTGATATACGCCGGATTTCTAGTGCTGATTTGTGATTGATTGTCTTTATCGAAGGTTTAGTACTTCTATCATTTTTATCGTTGATTCCTTCTCCTTGATAGCTTCAGTCAGCCTCTAATTGATATCTTCCTTCACCTTATTCATAGCTCTTGATTGATTATCTTTTTGCTGGAACTGCAGTGTTTCGCTCTTTGATGGCTTCAGTCATTCTCTGATTGATATTTTTCTTTTTCACTTTGATTCTGATAGATTTCCTTGAGTCCCTACATCAAACACAATTATATTATTTTTCATTATTAAAACTAAAATCTAACATCCTCCTCCTAGCGGATAGGCACCAAATTAAAAAAAAAGACTTGTTTTTTTAAAACCTATTAATAACCCGTTAAACCCTTGTTATTTATTATACTTTTTTCTCACAGGTTAGTCATCTATTTAATAGTAACTTGTTGAACTCAAGAAGTGAAAGATATAAAAATACCGACAATCATATATTCATTTATATATTTAGTCTCAATTCTTTTAATATCCATATTGTATGTTTATTATATTCTACCTTTTCCAATTTCTTTTTTCATCTTCTAGCTTTTCTCTTTATTTTTTTTCACACTGTCGAACTGTACCGAGTATTCACTATAATTTTCTTTCCAACATGACTTGAATGTTTATAGCATCTTATTAGGTTGACAGTTCTGAATTCTTAAGGCAGCTACCGAGGTATTTCTTCCTTCAATAGTGAGTCGTTGTTGATGAGTATTTATGCACCATGATTTTCTTATTCTACTTTAAGCATTTGGGCAATGAGTAGTTATCGTCGAATCACGCCTTAAGAACCAAAGTTAGATTCCAAGCTATGGGTTGTGATACTCGTAATTATTAGTAACACTTGAAGTTATAATGAACAAAAATTAGAAAATAATTACAGGAGATTCAAATTAATATCAAGATATAGTCTAAGGAATTCATCAAGAATGAAAGTAGACCAACAAGTTGGAAAGTAACTTAACAACGTAAGTACACTAACTTCACGTATTAACCAAACCCAAGTATTGTTAAAGTATACATCAGTTATTACCAACGTACAAACCAACTATCAGGTGTGTATTACATTAGACAGAGGGATGTCATATAACCACACAAAAATACAACCTAAAGTGATAACATGACATCTTAATGCTACCATGAACAACTAAGAACCAAAAATATAAGTGTTTACTAATCCTACTGCCACCATCATTCTCAGCCTCTCTCTAAATGAATAAAATATGTTAAGACGTCTCAGAAATCTAGGTTCCGTATTTTTATATGATGGGTTTCAGGGGTTGTGGGTTTATTTTTTTAAATGATTAGTTTTTAATTTGGTGGCATTCCGTTACGTGCAGGGTATTTTTAAAAAGTTTGAGCTAACGGTAAGGATAGATATGACCCACCAGTATAATGTAGGGTAGATACGAACAATCTACCAAAGTAGAAAGGTATATTTGGACCTTTTACCTATAAAATATAGCAAACGAAGGGCATATTCGTCCAAAAATCCAAAAATCAAAAAGAAAAAAATAATCCGTAGAGCTAAATAAACAAAGCCAAACACCCTACCACCAAACCCCATATCCACCTCCATTGCTACTTTTTCTCCCATTTCCCGCAAATGAAAGAAAGGTGATTTATATTTGTTATAATCTTAGCCACCTTCAAAAACAAAGCGCGACTTAGCCAGTTTTTCATATGCTTCTTACTTGTTTGGCGATCAGAAGACTTTCCCTTTTCTCCTTGTTAATCAGTCAAATTTTCGAAAAATGTCTCGTTCTCAAGTTCCTAACGGGCTTAAGGAAGAAGAATTCATAGAGCTAGAGCCATTGATTCTCAACTACCATACCTTTGACCATTTGCCAAACACTTGCACTTCACTGATAACGCAGCGTATTGAGGCACCGGCAAACGTCGTATGGCCTTTTGTTCGGCGTTTCGACAACCCCCAGAAGTACAAGCATTTCATCAAAAGCTGCAAAATGACAGGTAATCAGACACGAATTTAAGATGGATTCAATTTAATTATTATTTTCAACTCAAATTATATACATACGTATTGGAAAAAAAATGTCATACATACTATTGGAGTGTGCAAAAAGAGTCTCACATTAGTAGCTGAAAAGATCAAGAGTATATTGTTATTGGTTTGATGCCTTTTGGAAAAATCGTGCAAACTTGACCTAAAATGAATAATATCATACCGATTATCTTTTTGGCTCGTTTAACCTAACACATATGCTTGTTCTACTACCAAAACTTGTAGTCAAGGGCGTTTGAAAATTTGTTTTCACACATTAAGTGTGAATTCAATTTTCACTGCGCACCTCCCCTCCTACCCCAATTAATAGGAGTAATTTTTTTTTAAAAAAATACGTTTATTCTGAACCTATTGACTTTAGATTGTGGATTGGTTGTGTAGGTGATGGTGGTGTTGGAAGCATGAGGGAAGTGTCCGTAGTGTCAGGAATCCCAGCATCGACGAGCACGGAGCGACTGGAGATTCTGGACGATGAGAAGCATATTCTGAGCTTCAGGGTGGTAGGGGGTGAGCATAGGCTGAATAATTATAGGTCTGTTACATCAGTGAATGAGTTCAAGAAAAATGGAAAAGCTTACACTATAGTATTGGAGTCATACATTGTGGATATACCAGAAGGAAATACTGGGGAAGACACAAAAATGTTTACGGATACAGTGGTGAAATTGAACTTGCAGAAACTTGGGGTGGTGGCAATGGCGGCGCTGCATGGGCAAGAATGAGAGTAGTGGACGGTGGTGGGCGGCGGTGATTAATGGCGGTATCTTTTTATATTTTAATTTTCTGCTTCTTCAATTTTTTTTTTTTCCAGAAATAATAGAAGGAAGAAAATCTCTCTTTCAATTTGAAAACTATTTCTTAGTGGTTAGTATCATTTTTCTAGCAAGTTGGAAATTAAATTAGTTATTTGTATATTTTTTTAAGTTTATTCCTCTTTGTTTTGGTGATTGTTACATTATTACTTCTTGTCTGCCAACTATGAGCATCAATTTCTTTTCTTTAATGAATTATTATTGGTTCGTTGGCAATTCATCCTTTGTATTCTTACTCAAGTTGCAAGTTAGTCGCTTCTAATTGTCTGTGTATACTTAAATGGAGTTGGTTAATATCCATGATACGTATCGCCTTTGAAAAACCACATCCGTCCAAATTATGTAATCACAATTCGAATTTCGAGAGTTAAATTTTTTAATTTTGATCAGAAATTTGGGTAAAAAAATTTCAAATATTTTAAAATAAAATTTATATATTTAAAAATTACAAAAAATACTATAAGTCCCAATATTTTTATATTTTTAAGGCATATGAAAGAATTACGGTAAGAAAAAAGCTAGTGTAATTTCGAATTGAGAATGATTTAAGCAGCTCGAACTAAGTACCAGAAAGGGTGTTAGATGGGTTAATTCTACTGAAAATCAAATTATCAGAAAGACTATTGTTTGGGTGGTTCAAATACGAAATTCTTTTTGATATTAAATTGTTCTTGAGATTACTATCTTTGTCATACAATAACTGAGAATTCAGTTGTAGCACATGCTAGAATTACTATCTTAAATTTTGAGATGCAAAAGGTTTGATATGAAAATCTTTTCCACTCTTAAAATCATGTCATGTAATTTACCACCAGTTAGCTAATGTTTTGCCATTAGATTTATAAGCTATATATACGACCAATATATTTTCTTTTATATCATCAGTGCAATTTAACTGTTAAAGCAGATTATTATTTATTTTCTAAGTTACAATAAAATAATAGAAGTAACTTATTTTGCATATAGCTTTTGTTACAGATAACCTATTCATCTGGAATTATGTACGTTAATATGTGAGCATCCATTGGTTCTTAGATTTTGAAAACCCATTTTCACCATATCTTATGAAATAATTGGTCTGAGCGACTGGAAAAAAAAATCATGAAAATTAACAACGGGCTATATGTTTGGGAAAAAATTGATTATAGAGAACAAGATTAATTAAAGCTTGAGGTGTGCCAATAGCATTATCCTTAAGGATGTTTTGCCCATATAGTAAAGAATAAAATTAGGCGTGTTTACGAGCTCATCCAGTTATTAATGGGGAACATAACTAACAAAAAATTTAAGAAAAAAATTCAGCGTATCAGAAAATTATTTCCACAAGTCTCGAAAAATACATTATATATATAGGTATCGCTCCGAATTACAATGACTAGATAATGGTTAATTTGACTCAATTAAATGTGTGATAAAATAACTTACTAAATAATAAATATTCCGTTACGTTTGAGATAGCACTTATTTTCCAACAATGCGTATGTTAAAAGCTAAATATAAATTTGAAAGAAGTGGCTATACGTATGAAATGACGAGATCGAACTTGATACCTTGACTACTAATCTGCCAAAACTGATTCCTCATTAATATTTTCATTAGTGTATAATTCTCTTTAGGTCAGCTTTAATTTTAAAGAAACAGTTCTGTTCTTTTAATGAAAAAATAGAAACGAAAGATTTTTTTTATTTTCTTATTATAAATGAAAGAGTGGAAACAACTTTACGCACAAAAGTACGTCCTACCTAAGCTTATGAGTTAATAAGCTATATGGTTTGCGGGGGTGTTACATGTTGTCCCCACTTTATATGAATGAAAAGGCAAATGCCTTATCTATATTTTGTGCGCTCCATATATAAAGGCAAAGTGTTGTGGATTCGTCCTATATTTTTTACTTATTATTTATTATAATTTTGTATACATAAATTTATTTGTCGCATAAATTATTGACTTATAAAAGCGAGTTGTTGGAAATGACCTTTTCCTTGTGTCCTCTTGAAAATCTTATATTGTCAAACTCTAAAAATTTCAAAGACAACGATTGATAGCTAAGAATAGATATACCTTGGGAGACTTGTGACTTTATCTTAAGGAACTTGTGACATTAAGTTGCCTTTACCCACTTATTTTTTCATATTTGAGGTTCACGTTCGGCATCATTATTAATAGCCGTCTCGACAATCTTGTCCACTCATACCTAAATAATTACTTCTGTAAAATGATTAATGATGGTGCTAAAGAGTGATTAAAATAGGAGATAAGGAGGTATATGAGACAATAGCTGGTTTACATTTATCTAAAGAGAAAATCCTTAGGGGTTCACTACCCTACAAAAAGTTCTATTGCTATTTCACGAGGCAATCCACTTCGATGTAACGAAAGTGAAGGACCCACGACAATGACAGAACGTCCTGAATAATTGACTCGTTTGT
The DNA here is from genome assembly GCA_005239505.1 of Nicotiana paniculata. Lineage (NCBI taxonomy): Eukaryota > Viridiplantae > Streptophyta > Magnoliopsida > Solanales > Solanaceae > Nicotiana > Nicotiana paniculata. Next base: position 52,969 of record MDKI01208076.1, read on the forward strand.
GGGTCCTCCATTAACGAGTTCATTATGTTTATGGTGGACTATTAAAAACTTCTTCATTCTTAGTTAGAGAACTCATGTTCGAGCCCTAAGTGTGAAATCGACCATATTTATTATGGAATCGTTTATCTCCTGCGACTTTTATGTCACGAATTCGAGTTTTATTCGGGTCTAATATATGTTTCGGACACTTAATGAGAAATAATTTTTTTTTTTTTATATATATGTTTCTACAGACTGTTTGGAGCCAAAATTTCTGACTGGCGCCAATCCTGATTTTTGGTCAACTGGAACTGCAACAATACAGCTTGAATCTTGAGACTATATCAAAGACTTCAAATCTTACAGTAAACCTAGGATTGCACAACTCCATGTTGTAATTAATAAAATTTGTCAGCTTATATTTTCTGCAATTAGTAAAATAAATCTAGATCTTTGTATATATTGATATTTTACTTGTTGATTTACGATAGATTGAAGGCGAGGCTTTTCCTTTTCGGGAAAGGACGCGATGTGTTTTTATAATCTTCTTACCAGCTAAGCAACATCAATGATTAATTATAAGCACAAACCCAAAGGTCAAAACCACTAGGCGTTTAATGAGGACAGCAAGAGTCAACTCATTGGAATCATACCAACTTCAAGTGGCTATTAAAATATTAGTCCACGATACAGTGATTTTTTGGTTGTTTTCACACAAATTAAAAAATTTATCTTTTAATATTAATTAGTAATGAAATTGATCATATTAACCTTTACTATTTCTTCATATAAACACTCCTAACACATACTCCAACATTATTTACTCTAAGAACAATGTAGAAAATAATAATTAATTCATTCCTAAAATCTAAAAAAATCAGATATTTTGACTACAAAAAAGGACTAAAAGATTACTTATTGTGGACCGGAGGAAGTATCAAAAGCTTACTGCTATCTCGGCAGAATAATTCTCGTCTAGTTGTACTAAAATATGACCTTATGAATATTGTAAGTTGTAACATGTCGCGAACAGTGATTCGATTGATGATGAAGAAAGAAAATTCTTGGTTCAGTTCTCCACCTTAACGACGTGTAGGGAGATATTTTTGTGTTTGTCTGTATTTTTTAGCTCTTGAATAAGAGTTTTAGTTTGATGTATTAACAGTATTTGTTATACATATTAAAGGATATTTATAAGATAATTAAAAGTAAATATATATATGATAATTAATATTAATTGGTAACATGATAAAAAAGTAATAAGGTATTATCACATATTAAGTTTTATTGATAGTATGAATTGTTTACACTTTTAGTGTACAACAACAAATTTACTGTAATTCCACAAGTGAATCTGGGGAGGGTAATATGTACGTAAATCTTACCCCTACCTTCAAGAAGGTAGAAAGGCACCGAAAGACCCTCGGCTTAGGGAAAATAAAAGGAAGGACAGGAGCAATCACACCAATTATAAAATCGAAGGAAAAATATAAAGATACAAAACTAAAATTGAATTTAAGTGAATATAACTTAAATTCAGAGATTAATAACGAGGAATTTTCAGAAATGAATATTGTTTAGTGGTTATTAACTTGATATACTACTATTTACTTAATTACTTCCTATAACTATGTTTTCACTTGTTATAGAGTGTATTCTAGGTCTTCAAGCTACTGTATTCATGAATACAGTAGCAAAACTCGGCGAAAAACAAGGAAGTCCAGCTAAACATAGATTGTATTCATATGTATTCGCGAGCTGTATTTGTGAATACAGTAACGAAAATCTATGAAAAATAAGGTCTTCATGTTTAAAAACGGTAAGTGAATCAATTAACGCGATAGACTCCTAATATAACGCAACAAACTCAATTATAACATGCAAAAAAAAATTTCAGTTATAGAAAAGATTCTCAGCAGAAAAATATCCCAAAAACAGAGCAATCTTCAGAGATTTAATCCATCATTTCCTTTTTTAGTGGTATCTTTACAAATAGATTTATATATTGAAATTATATAATTACATTGAATACAGTTAAATACATACAAATACATTGAATACATGAAGTATAGTAGGTCATCTATAGTGCGAAACATATGAATACATATTACAAATTTATACACACACACACACACACATCTGAATACATAAATTATATTAATTAAAGAAATATATGAATACATTCTACAATACATTGAATACATACTGCTGAATATATACTACTGGACAAAACAGTGAAGCAAAGTGAAGCTTTGAAATTATATAATTACATTGACTACAATTAAATATAGTGAATATATTGAAAAAGTAGAAAAAATTAAAGACAATGAAATACATGGAATACAACGAGATACATTGAATACAATGAAAATAAAGTATCTTTTCCCTTAACCCCTGAATCATCATTCATAAGTTTTCTTCTCTTTTCCGCATCAGGAAGTGTTGATTCTTTCGAAGATTTCTCAAATTGGGCTTGTTTCGATGTCGGGTAACCCTCTTGTTGTTGTTGAATCAGCTATTGGAGATGAAATTTCGATCTTTCTGGTCAAAGCATAACAATGGTAATTATTTCTAAAAAATTAGTAAAGAGAAATAGAAGAAGCAATGTAACAGTGAAAATATAACAACTTTAACACTCACCACAACTTTTTGGAGTAAAAAAATTTAAAAATTTCGCGAGACAATGGAGATGAATTAGGGGAGAATCGTGATTGTATTAATGGAGAAAAGACCAGCATTGAGAGAGAGAGAGATGGTGGACAGAGATAATGGTTTCTCAATTTGTATACCACACTGTGGTCTTGTGAGAGAAACAAACAAAAAGTAGGAGAGAGTACACAACGTATTTAATGGTTAAACGGTAGGAAGTGACCATAAATATATATTTTACTATAAAATCTAAAAGGTAGCTATAGAAAATAATATTTTAAAAGGATATTTATTTAAAATAAATAAGATATAAAGCTTTACTATAAGAGGTAAAATTTCCACTAATAACTATGTCGTTTAATTGTTCCTACTCCTGTCTGGAATTAGTGACTAATTGGCTATTATATATCACTAACCTATTAAAATGAAAAAATTGTAAATAATTTGAAATAAAATAAAAGGGCTTTATTAAGTACCACAAAAGAGTCAATTTGACCTTTGGTCATGGAACCAACTCCACGTAACCACTTTAAAGGGCAGATATTTAAGAATTAATTAATGTATCCTGAATTTAAGTTATTCAGTTCTATTTTTCGGGTAAAAAATATCTTCATTTGTCCTGAAATTAAGATTTTTAGTTTAAATCTTCAGAATAAAAAAAAAGAGAATCTTATAGAAATGTCCCAAAAAATCCCAACTTACTAACCTCTAGCCATTAATCATAGACTTACCAATACTAGCCAAGTACATATAAAAATTAAAGACCAACAGAAATGAGGTTTTTTCTCTCCAAGAATCACTTACAAAGATCTCTTTTCTTAAGCGTGATTAACAACATTAAATGTAAGACGAAAAGAAAACTTCATGGGAGGCAACAAATAATGAAATAATATATATATATATATATATATATATATATGGTATGGTTGAGATTCACTGAAAACACATAAATGGGTCAATATACAAAATTTGAGAAAGATTGGGGGAGATTTGGACTGATGTGGCATCAAAACTTGTAGTTAAAATCGAAATTCAAAAAATTCATCTTCGACACATGTATCAAACATGTATCATGCATGTATACATGGATATACACACATTTGATACAAATATGATACATAACTGATACACAGTATGATACGCATTTTATTTTCATGTTAATCTTCTACTTTGAATTTTCAATTCAAAACCACCTTAAAACTCTACGAAATCATCCCAAAAATTGAAATTCAACTTTCTTAAGATATACCCAATCTATTCTAATAACACCTACTCGAATGTAAGAAAAAAATTGACTTTTTTTTTTTGCTACAAATAACTAATAGGCTAATATTAGTAATATTTTATGAATTAACTAATTTTTGTAATAAGCTACTTATTAATGAACATAGTTGATATTTTTCCCAAAATAAATATTAGCTAATCCCTAAATAGCAGCCCTAAGATAGCTGATTGTGTACTTCTCCCCTTTCAGCCTGTTCTCAGTAGTCCAAGCCTGGTATTTTGGACAGGAGACGGCCCATGACCGATTCTTCAAATTGGGGCAGTTATGGGCCTATTTCCTGGGCGGTTCTTGTTTTTCATCTGCATCATACGTTTTGGGCTTTTATCTAGTACAACGTAACCAAAGATATACTCTTGTTGAATAACGTGATGGATATTGCCATTATCTAGAGACTACAAGCATAATACGGGAATTTTTCTTATACATACAGCTATTTGCGTAAAGATTCCTATAATATAATAGAAATTTATTGAAAAATTACCAGTTATGTTTATTTATAAGTAGCTCATTACAAATATTGGTGAACTCTTAAAATATTACTAATGTTAGCCAAATATTACTAATATTAGCCAATTAGCTATTTGTAGCAAAAAAGGTCAAATTTTTGCTTTCTTTTGAGTGGGTGTTATTAGAATAGATTGGGTACATCTTAAGGAGCTTGAATCTCAGTTTTGGGATGATTTGGTGAAGTTTTGAGGTGGTTTGAATTGAATATTTGAAGTAAAACTGAACATAAAAAAAATGTGTATCACACTGTGTATCACATATGTATCATATTTGTATCAATTGTGTATCACATGTGTAACTGTGTGTGAGATACATGCGTGATACATGTATCGCAGAAGAATTTTTTGAACTCGATTTAGTTATGAATTTTGATACAAAACCAGTCCAAATTACCTCCTATCTTCCTCAAATTTTGTATATTGACTTATCTCTATGTTTTCAATGAATTTCAATTATACCCATTAAAAAAGTAGTTTCTTTTTTGCTTAGATTTTTGGAATATTGTATTTTTTTTTTTGTATTTCATCACCTTATCTGCTACCTCATCCATGAAATTTTCTTTTGGTCTTGAATCTAATGTTACTAATCACGCTTAAAAATATGAAAGGAGTTTTTTGTATGTGATCCTTTGAGAGAAAGAACCTATTTGGGTTTTTAATTTTTATACGTGCTTAGCTAGTTTTGGTAAGTTTATGACTAATGGCTAGAGGTTGGTAAGTTGAGACTTATTTGGGACATTTGTGTAAGTTTTTCAAATTTATTTATCTTTCTTTTTTTTAGATTTTTCTTATCAATGGTATATATTCCTCATAAAAGGCTCTCACCCCATTATTAATGCTTTCAATTATGAGATTCAATTAAATCTTTTCTTTTTTACCTCTCATCTTCTTTCTCATCTTTTCCCCTTTCCATAATTTCTTCAGTTTGTTTGACTAACACACTCGTTCACAAATTGATCCACTTAAAGACCAAAAATACATATGATTCTCGAGCATACATACATACAATTTCGGGTTTTTAAGATTTTGTGATTTGTTAGGATTGGATGCTCTTTTAAGTGATTGAGAATATCCTTTGGAGTTTATATCTTAGTTTTTTGAGGGAGATTGGTTAAATATAGAGTTAGTTTTAGATGAAAATTCAGATTGAACCTCGAAAAATAAGAAGTTGCAGGAATTGTATAATAATTGTATCAGAATTGTATTTGATACATCAATATCTAAAATAATACCCGATATAATACTAACACAATTCTCATACATTTGTGACACAAACTGAGACACATTTTTGAAAAATAGTGATATTGTGATCTTCATCTTCTTCAAATTTTAATCACAACACTAAACTTATCTAATATAGTATTATATTATAATTGTATTAGTATTGTATCAGATATTAGTTTAGGTATTAATGTATCAGATACAAGTAACATACAATTTTAATACAATCACGACATAATTATAAAATAATTGTGATACAATTATCATACAATTACCATATAATTCCTGCAACTTCATTTTCTTCAAGTTTCAATATAAAATTTTACATAAAATCAACTCTAAACTTAACCAATTTCTCTCAAAATTGAGATATAAATTACAAGATATATTCTCCATTATTTGCAATAATATCCAATCCAAACAAATCACATATTTATAAATTTTGAATATTGAATTCAAAATTTCAAAGCTTTTTAAAAGATATCGATCGAGAACCCTTTGTTGCTACAATTTTGGAGGCAAAATTTTCATTTTTATTGTGAGAGAAGTATCGATTTTGGATTATAAGTATGAGGTGAGAGAATGGGGTGTGAAATCTTTTGAAAAATAGATGAAATTCAAATTTTTAGGAGGGGGTTGGTGAAGGATAGAGAATGAGATGCTAAACTTAAGGATTCTTCTATTTTCTTCTTTTTTTATAATTTTGTATATAAATTGATAAATACAGATATAGAATAAAATTAATCAAAAACCTAAATAAAAGTGGTAAAAAGATTTCTAGGGTAAATTTCCCTATTTCCATCACTAGAAAGTTTGGGCCTTAGTTAACTGATTATGGCATTGATGGAAATCGGGGCTTTTGTATCCGTACCCATTTTCTGTGCCACGTTTTAACTTATACCTGCTTTGTAAAAAAAATTGCATCCGTACCCGCTTTTGCGCATAACTTCAGCATGCAGGGCTGAAATAGCAAAGGCAATCATGCAAAACTTCAGCATTCTAGTAGACGGGCCTGAAGTATTTTGCGAACTTCAGATCTAGAGCTGAAGTTGTTGTCTTGTAACTGGGGACTTCAGCATACGAGGCTGAAGTTCTCCAGTTATAAAAACAAAAACTTCAGCATACGGGGCTGAAGTTCCCCCAGTTACACTGGGGAACTTCAGCTCTAGAGCTGAAGTTCTGTCTTTGTAACTGGGGAACTTCAGCATTCCCAGTTATAAAGACAAAAACTTCAGCATACTGGGCTGAAGTTCCCCAGTTTACAAAGACATAGAGCTGAAGTTTTGCCTTTGTAATTGTCTTTATAACTTGGGAACTTCAGCTCTAAAGATGAAGTTTGTAACTGGGAAACTTCAGCTCTAGAGCTGAAGTTTTGTTTTTGTAACTGGGGAACTTCAGCCCCGTATGCTGAAGTTTTGTCTTTATAACTTGTGAACTTCAGCTTAACTGGTGAACTTCAGCTCAGCAAGGGAAAGGGAGCTGAAGTTATTTAAAAAGTGGGTACAAGTTAAAAGTTTTTTAAAAAGAGGGTATAGGTTAAATGGAGGCGACCAAATAGGATACCCCGCGCAATTTTTACATGGAAATCCTAGTTGTTTTTATTGGGAACTCAATGCTAAGCTTAAATGCACCCCCCCTCCCCCTCCCCAAAAAAAAAAAAAACTAAAATATATCACATGAAACATCACAAACCTAACACTCTGTTAGATAAAGAAGTTAACAGAGATGAAATAAGTCAAAAGCACATTTTCTTGGTTTCCAAGTGATCCTCTAATATGGTTCTAAATTGGTTACCAATGAATTGAATGGTGAGGAAAGGACAAGAAAGTATTATTATGTATTCTAACGAATAAATTGACTTTGAAACAAGTAGGAGTTATTGCTTTCCTATTATAGACAATCTTCTCCCACTTGTTCTTTCTTTGTTGCTTTTCTTGCGGCTTCAAAAATGCCATTGTTAGGATTACCATTATAGACAATCTTCTCCCACTTTCCTATCATATCCAATCATGTTAGGAGCTTTTGTTATCTTTTTTAATTATTTAAATACTACTTTGTTTCTGACAAAAAAGAAAAAAAAAAAAATTACTCCATATAATTATAAAACTCTCTCACATTTAAAATCATATAATTATAATTCTTTAAAACACTATAGCTAGATTTGAATAACACGAATTTCTTTTAAAATAAATATAATATATATGGTACACATCTATGTTTACCCAAATAACAAAAAAAATTTTAAAATCGAATAAATGTTGACTTACATATATAATGAAGTAAACTTACATGCCGGAGAAAGAAACATCACAAAACAATCAATATTCAAAAAAGTTGTTTTTCTTTTTCTTTTTGAAGAATATTCGTTTGAAGAGTCAATTTATATAAAATGGACATCAAACAAATAACAAAATTTTAAATATATAATTGTTATCATTAATTTTAATTTAGCGTCTTCTAGGAATTGAAGGGTATAAGCTGAAACTTATTCATTTAGTTGTAGTCAAGCCAACATTGCAAGGGTATAATATTTTTTTTCGTTGAAGAATATAAGTTTTGAATCATTAAATAATGTGAAATATTTTTTTCTCGAATTCAACAAGAGGGATATTGGTTTCTAATGGATAGTTTCTATAGCAATTTTCAAGTGTAACAAAAATTGTATTTAAAAAAAATTGGTATGACGAAACATATTTCTTTTTAAATGTAAACAAATTATTTCAAAATGGGATTATTTTTTAAAATATAATATAATTTTTAAAACTAAAAAAGATAAGTTATTTTTGTATTTTACTAGAGAGTTTTTAAATTATTGCAATAGAAATCATATCATGGATAAAATCTAGAAATCAAAATCTTATGGTATTTACATAAATACGCGGCCAGATTTATTATTTACTTTCATAGCTAATATACATAGATGATATAGCGAAAACACACAATTATACATATATTATATATGAATTATATATAAATTACACATCTTTCAATTTTTTAATTTAGGTAGTTGGGTGAACACCTATTTAGTAGATTAGATAAAGCCAAAGAAAAGTATGAAAGAATTTAAATCAAATACTAAAATATAAATAAATTTATTGTTTAGAAAATTTCTATTAAAACTTACCCTTTTATAGAGAAATAAATTAATTTTTTGTAACAAAATAAAGAAAGACACAAAAATAAGATAAAAGAAAAAAATGTATGAAAAATCTAAAAACCAGAAATAAGAGATGACAATGAATTTCTTCTTTTGTTTCATCTTTGTTGAGTATAAAAAATTTGGATGTTGATCTTATCGATTTCAAATATTTTTTTCAACTCAAATACATAGATTATAAATAAGGATATCATAGAATAATTTTTTGTTAATTTACATTGAGTGTCATTTTTAAAAAGTCACTATTACTAACAAATAGATATGATATTCGAATTTGAATTTAAATACAATTTGATTAGTTTATATTGAGGTTAAGCCAAGTAGATGTCAAGAAAAAATTACTTGGCAATTTTAAGACAATATATGCAATGTTATATAATAACAATCAATAAATTTAACATTTAATGATTCAAATAACAAAAAATATGTACATATAGGTATTCAAAATTCAAAACTTGTGGCTAGAGATATCGATAAACTCAAAATGGAGTCATACTAAAATAAAATTTCACCGGATAAAGAATGATTGAAATTTTTAGAGAGCCGGTTAAAGTGAATTTTAAATTAAAAACAATATATTCACTTGTATCATTATAAAGATAATCATTATTGAAATATACATAATATTTTAGAACTTGGAATTTCGAAATAGAATTACTTGTTGAAAGATAACAACATACCAAATAAGAGTCCAAATCCTAATAAAAAAGTCATATCGTAACCCAAAAATCGTTCATAGTGTGTCAACATTTGTGCTTTGCCATAAATACAAGTTATTATTTCACTTTGTGGTTATCTTTAAGCTCCAATGACATGATGCAAAAATAAAATTATCACTACGAAATATGAGAAAAAGTTAGTCGTTTTCCATGTAATGTATCTTAATTAATATCTAACAATTATCTATAATTATCTTGAAGGTAATTTTAAGGTTATTTACATATAATTTAAATAACTCAGATATTTAACATGGTTAATGTCAAATATCAAAATGGAGTAATACAGAAAAAAAAAAGTTCACTGGCTAAAGATTTTTTAAGATTTTAGATAGCCGATTAAAATGAGTTTTGTATTAAGGAAAATATTTTCACTTATATTATTATTGAAAAATAAAGTTTTAGAAACTTAAATTTAAAAATAGAAATATTTTTTGAAAGATATGAACATACCAAATAAAAGTAAGTACTAGTAAAAGAGTTAAGTCGTATCCAAAGAGTCATTCATAGTAACCTTTGATTGTTTTGCCATAAATATGAGTTATTATTTTATTTCCTAAATATTTTTAGGATCCAATGACACCGGCGAGAATGATACCAAAAAAGAAAAATAGAATTATAACTAGGAGATTTGAGAAATGGTTAATTTTTTCATGTAGTATTTCTTACTTAATGTCCAACAATTATCTATATTTATCGAGAAGGTTTATATTTTAAGATTATTTACATATAATTCAAATAACTCAAATATTTCCGTGCATTAGCGCGGGCGCCAATACTTATATATATATAAACTATGTATAATATGTATATAACCATGTATATACAGTATATAATTTATATATATCGACTAAAAAAAAAGATGAAACCGATTATTCATATAAAGATCCTATAGAAAAATAGAGTTATGGTAGTTCTATCGCCGAACCAACATTCAGTTTCCTCATATATTCTTTTGTCTTTGTTAAGTTATTATTTATATTTTCTTTTTTTTTCATTTTCTGCTCCTTGGTTCATTAATTAAACTATTTGAATTTTGCCCAGCGTAGAGAAAGAAAAGAAATAAAGGAGATAAATTTGACATCTTTAATTTCTAAGATTTTGTCTGAAATCTTGAGAAACGGACTTAAATTAATCACCTTACAAAAATCTAATGAAATTAAGGTGACAGGGACTGCTCAACCTGTCAGCAAACACGTAGAAAATATTGGGAAAGCGGGAGAAACAGAAAAATACTCTATTAAAGAAGCTATATTTACTGCACTAGTATCTCTTTTTCCCCGAGGCTTCGAGCTATATATACACCAGCAAAAGTGATTATATCAATAAATTCTAATGTCAGTTATTATTTTTATCAAATTATCAATTAATAAAAAACTTATCTTATAAATGATTCGATTGTATGTACTGTATACGCATAAAAGTTAAACACTTATTTGAAGTGACAAAACTTAGAATCTGTTTGTCCATAAATTATTATTTTCTTTTTCGAAACTTTGTTTGGTTATACATTTAACTACCCTTTGTATAAAAAGGCGAAGATAAGACTGAGTATTGATTCCATAAAGAAAGAAAACAATCATGAGAGGAGCTTATGTAAAATGTGGGTGCAATAAAAAGGCATTTTCAGGCTTAACTTTTGGGACCGTCAGTAAAAAATAAAGAAGATAAACCAAAATAATGTTTTAATAGAGAAAAACGTTTACAATCTGATTTTCTACGTTACATAGAGGAATGATTAAGGTAGGTGTTTACAGGCCTTTGGGCTGATTCATTTTACAGTGTTGAAATTCAAGGGAAATTAAGTGTTTAGCATAATACCAGAAAATGATTTGTCAAGCTAGTGTAGTTCCCACCTTTCACTACCAATTAATGGTATGTCAAAGAAACAAAAAACTAGCTACTTTATCCTTCTGCTTTACAAAATACTAATTTTACAAGTTGAAAAGACTTATTCACTCGTGAATCTATCTCTACCTTACGAACGAAGCGAAATTATTTCCGACAAACCCTCGGTTCAAGCAAAGTAGATCATAACAATGTTTTAGAAAGATCAGTAATGGAAATCCCATGAAAAACAACAAGATAATAAGATAACCAACAATGTATAATAATTAAAATAGAAATTACAAAAATAATACTAAAATTACTGATACGATAAAGAGATACGCTCGACTACTTGCTCGCTTTAACAATTGTTGGTCATTTTGCATTGTTACGCACATAGAACTTTGATGGTGTTTGGTTTATGTAAAGATTCCCCACTACGATAATGTCAACGGCGAACAAATATTAGAGGTGAAGATTCCTCAAACAGTGAGTTCATTAAGCTTTAAAAGGTGGTTCACATAACATGGATTTCACCAATCCCAAAATTTAAAAAAAAAGAAAAGAAAAACCAATCCCAAAATTGAAACTTAAAGAATCCAAAAGCAAAAGCACGTCTACATAAAAGCTGGCCCTTTTCATCGTACTCCTTCCGTTCGGTTTTACTTTTTAGGTATTCTAAAAATAGATTATTAATGTTACTTATCACTTTTAATATATTAAAAAAAGATAATTTCTTCTTTTTGTTATACCCACATTATTAATTACTCACTTCAAATTATCTTTTCAAATTTATTAAAAATATGCATCAATTAATATGAATATCATGATAAAATGTTCACTTCATTTATTATTTATTTAAGGGAGTGCAAAGTCCATAGTGGACAAGTAAAAATAAACGGAGGAAGTATAATTCAGGATGTGTTTTGTATAAAGAAAAATGTTTTCCCAGAAAATATTTCCATGAAAAATGAGTGGTTTTATCATTTTTTTTCTCTTGTTTGAATGGTGAGTGAAAAACTTTTTCCGGAAAATATTTTCTAATGTTTGGTTAGAGAGTAGAAAATATATATTTTTATGCTACTTTCCTCACCCTGTTCCCCCAGGCCCCCATGTTTCCTTGCCCCCCAGATACCCAATGTTTTCAGGACTCCATTTTCTTCAATAATTTAATTATTTTTCTAAAAATTCACACGAATCCAAAGGAACTAATGTGCTGCTTTATTTTTTTACGCAAAACATCGTTGGAATTTACGCTCCCTAACTATAAAGAAAGTACTCATTTGTTTAAATAAAAAAAAATCTATCTATAACATAAAAAAAAAATACTATTAATAATATTTTTATTTAGGGCGGGGGGCGAGGGGCGAGGGGCGAGGGGCGAGGG